>CAJVPP010002023.1:0-16694 GCA_910592005.1 Funneliformis mosseae
TTAGTTGGTTATGTATTTTTTAAATAAAAAAAAAAATTTTGAATTTACTTACTTGTAGCCGGAGTTAGAGGCGGTCAAATACTTATGACCGCTACTGTAATCTTTAAAATCTTATTTTTTATATTTAAATATTTAAACTTATAAAAATTCTTATTAAATATAATTTTTTTATTTTTATAAATTTTAATTTTTATATATATTTAATATTTATTTTTATAAATATTAATACAGAGATTTTATGATAAAAATTGAACATTTTGATCAAAGTTAATCACTTTTTATCTTTAAATAAAAATTATTTAGCAGGTTATATACTATTTATATCTAATATTTTATTAAGATTAGTTTAATATTTATGTAGTAATATGTATTTTTATAACTTTATTAACATCATGTTACTTTTTTTTTAATTTTACAGGATAACTTGAGCATTTTGTCAAAGTCAATTGCCTTTTATTTTTAAGTAAAATTTATTTAGCAGATTTGATATTATTTATATTTAATTTTTTTTCAAGATTAGTTAAATATTTGTGTAGAAATAATTATTTTTGTAACTTTACTAAATAAGTTATACTTTTTAACTTCACAAATTAATTTAATTACTTTAGTTAAAGTAAACTGTTTACTATATATTAAATAAAAATATTCTATATATTCAAAACTACTTATATATAAATTTTATTTAATGTTTGTTTAATATAACTTTTTGTAACTATATTTATTCTCAAATTTTTTTTGATTTTAAATATTTATTTATATAATTTATTAAATACTGTATCAATATAAATGTATATTATAAAATTACTATATTTTATAAAAAAAGTATTAAATAAAAGTATTTAAAAGTTATTACTTATGTTATCATATTAATGTTTTGAAATAATTTAAAAAATTTTTTTTTTTTAAATTTTATTTTATTTTTAAGATTATATAAAACAATAATTTATATAGTACTACTAATAATATTTAAAAATTTTATTTATGTAATTCATAGAATTTTTAATATTAGCTATCATCTATACTTATTATTATTATAAAAATTAATTACGTAAAGCTTATATTAAAAAATTTTTTAATCATCATACCTATATATATATATTTCTAAGTCTTATTTATAAGGTCATTGCATACTTTTAAAGTTTCAAAAAGTACTTTTATAAATATAATTATATAATATCTAATTTTAATAATGAATTAAATTTAAAAGATTAAATTCTATAAATAAAAATAATGATTTTATATTTAAGCAAATTATTAAAAATAATTAGATCTCTTTTAAATATTTATAATTTTATTTATTTTAAAAATTTACATTAAAATTTTAAATAAACAATTTTTTTTTTAGTTTATTAAATATTTTTAGAAAGTAGTATATATTTAATATAAATTTTTTAAATATTTAAATTATTAATAAAATAAATTTAATAGAATATTAAAAATATTTAAAATTATTATAATAATTTTAATTATTAAATAAAATTGCAAGCAAATTTGCTTATAATATGCTTAAAAGGATAAAGTAAAAAATTTTTTTTAGTAGTTTACTCTCTTTTTACTACAAAATATTTATATAATCTATTTTTATTCTTCGTTTAATTATATATAATTTAATATTATTTTAATTTAATAATATAATCCTAATTATTTATTTTTTTTGCTTATTTGGTTAATTCTTTATTGTTTAAAGCATTAGCAAAAGATTATTTATTATAATGACTTATTAAAAAATATTTTAACCCCTATTTTTATTCTTATTATAAATATTAATTTATTTTTTTTTTTGAAATTTCATCATAATTATGTAAAAATGAATTATCAACAAATCAGCTGTAAAAATTTAAAGTTTGTATAATATTAAAAAAGTAATAAACTTAAACAGTTTCTATTTTCCTAGTTATACATTTTTTAAGTTGAAAAGATCTACAAAAATATTAATTTTTATATATAAAATTTTTGATTTGTAAATAATAATAAACTATTGTAATAATTAATTTAATAATTTATTGTAAAAATAAGTATATATTTAATAAACAGGTAAATATATTAAAGAAATCTATTAAGATCAAAATATTTTTAGAAGATAAATATTATGTTCTTTTTAAAATTCATTAATATATACCTTTAAATATCAAAATATTTTATATTTATTATTAGTAAATATTTTTTGATTTGTAATAATAATAAATTATTGTAATAATTAAATTTTAGTAATTTATTATAAAAATAAGTATATACAGTACATAACAAAAGTTTTCAGAAATATGTTTTTATTTATTATACTTTAAAAATAACTCAAAAATATATATAAAATTTTAAAATTATATATTTCATTATATAACGAAAAAAAATATTAAGTTGAGTCAATAGCTTAGCTAATTGCCATTCTCCTCAATTATTTATTCTAATAGTTTTAGTATGCTATAAATCAAATTAAGAAGAATTTTAAGTTCAATTCTCTCCTACTCTTTTTTAATTATATCAATAAAAATATCTATAATAATTGATTTTTTTAATTATAAGATTGATGACCTCTTTTTTCACACATCCTTTTATAATTGATTACAAATTCTTAATCAGATTTAAATTTAGGTTATTTGGATTATAGACTAGCAAAATATACTCTCAGGACTCCTATTAAAAAAAATTTTTTTTTGATAAACATAAACTAGACATATTTAATTATACAAAATTTGATTTTTTAAGTTATGCAAGTATAATAAATTATTGATTTATTTTGATTGAAATTTTTATCACTGAAAAAGATTGACCAATCTAAAATTAAAATATTTATATTTAAAGAAACAATCAAGACGATCATCAGCTAGTCTGAAAATTTACTTAGTAAATTCACGAATAATACATTTTGAGTATTTTAATCTATCTTTTCTAATTTCTATCTGTTTGATCTTAAATTTTATATACTTGCCATTCAGATCTTGAACTAGTATAATCTAGGATTTGATGCAATTTCATTATATATATATGCTTCTACCTCATTTCAAACTTTCGTCACTTTTTTCTGATATTATTATTATAATGATTATTTATTACTCTGATTCTGAAATTTCAAATGATTTTATTATATAGAGTTTTTAGAATAGTACTAGAAAAGCTTATAAAAATTGTAAATTTTATTTTATTTTTATTTTTTTTTTTTTAAAAAATATAATCTATCTAACTATAAATTTAGAATACATAATATCCTAAAATAGTTCATTAATAAATTTTTAAATATATTTATATAAATATTCTTGATGCGCTAATAATAAAAGTTTAAAAAAAATATAACTATTAAAGTCCGAACGTTGAAATGTTTATTTTTTAAAATATCAAAACATTGAAATTTTCTTTTTGCTTCTTTTTGAGTAAATATTTTTCTTAGTTCACTTCTTTTAAACCAAAAATATTGATATTTTTAAATACCAGATAAATTTTGAAAATGAGATTTTAAAAATGATTCAAAATCATAATATAACCATCCATTTCCATTATTATATTGAATAGCATGATTAGAATTATTTTTAGTGGATTTTTTTACTACCTTTTCAACACCAACTACTGTATTTACTTATGTTTTTTGAAAAAGAACTTTAATATTACCAAAATATCTATCTGGTAAAAATTTTGTGTATTCTGGAATCATAAAACTAACTTCAATAATTTATATATTCCTATCATTATTAATCAAGACCAAAAAAATAAAGAGAGATTAATTTTATTTTAAGCTATACAATTATTACAAGTGATTTTTAAATGCTATTCTCTTTGATAAAGTCTGTTTAAAGCATTAAATACAAGACTAATAGTTGTATTAGCTCCTTTTCTGTAGAATTATTTGAAAATTTATCTTCACCAATTAAATAATTTAGTTGTTGCTTTTCTTTTGTATTACATATTCTAAAAATATGTATTGCAAATGCTGTCTTGAAGTAAATTTGTTCAACTTGCTGTAGTAAAAAGAAATAGGAATATTTTGTGTTAATTATAATAAATGTGAGCTATTTCTTTAAATATATTGTTAGTTATAATAATATCATTATAATATTGACGCTTTTTTTTGCTTTATCTTGATGATTTTTCAAATCCAATGCTGCTTCATTTTTTTCATTAAATATTTTTTGCATATTGAATATTTTTTTTTAATATTTCACATTTATCACATAAATTTATATTAGGTATTATAAATTTAATATATAGTGTGAGATTTTTCCAAAGTTGAACAAAGCTTTTATATGATATAATTGAAGTGCTATTATCTAATTCTTTATTAACTACAACAAAATCTTCATATACACTAGCATAGTTTTTTCAATAGGTAATAAAATAACTGCCAAAGAATCAGTTTACATATAATGGCTTAGTGAGAGAAATTCATGAAAATTTGCATAATTAATAATAAAATTATAAATTTTAGTTGATAATTTTTGATCAATTATAACTTGTGATACTACTTTAAGAAGATTTTTTGTATTTTTATATTGATATCCTGTTAATCCTTCAGTTAATAAATAATTTTTAACTGCTCTTAAAATGCTATCTAAAATTCTAACAAGTTTAAGATAATTGTTTTTATATAAAAAAATTTCAGAATTAAAATGATAATCAAAAAATTTTCTATTTTGTGACCATTAACTATTTTTTTATTATTAGAAAAAACTAATAATTAACCCATTAAAACAAAATCTAACTGTGCTTTTTCTAAACTTCAAAATTTCAAATATCTTTTGAGAAAAGCTTTAAACTTAACTTTTTCAAAAAATTTTTCTTTTTTGTTATGATAAATACAAATAACAGAAGAAAAAAATTGTTATAAATCATTAATAACTATATGCATAAGTTCATTATCTTCATATTATTTTAAAGAAGTATATTCAATAGAAAGAAAAAAATTTTCTTTATCATTATCATTATTAAAATTAGGTATGGTAAGACAAAAGTTTATTGTATTTGACAAATAAACAATTTTAAAATTAATTGACATACTACATTTTATACTAAAAATAAACTAAAATTCAGGGATTAAAAAATAAGGTAATTTTATGTTGATTTGTAATTTTCTCAAAAAAGTAAGATTTTCTCAAAGATACATTTTACTAGTCTATAACCCATTTAATAGCCAATCTAACAATCTTGAGTATTATTTAAAAAGAAGTTTTTTAGTTTTCTTAACTATATATTTAAGGTTATTATCCTATTAAAAGATCTAATACTTTTCCATTACATATTTTGTATTTTCAAAAAGATTTTTATTTAAAATTTCTCAATAAAATTTCTTATCTATAATTCTAATAAAAAGAAGAAATCTAACTTAACCTTTAGCTGAAAATGTACTCTATATATAGATATTTAATTATAAGTTTTTGTGAAGGTTGTATACCAACCTTATAAAATATCTTTTGTGTATTTCAAAATATTTGAAATGTGATCTCATTAGAAAAGATAACTTGATTCCAATTTTATCTTTAGTATTTCATTGCAAATTCTACATGACGCTATTTATAAAAGTCTGTAAGTAATAGAATAGACTTTAGAATTTTACAAATATATTAAAGGTTATGAAGCTCTCTAAGTATAGCCCTTTTAGATATATTAAGATTAGGATGTGTTTTGTTCAAATTATTTGCAAACTCAGTACATGTTAAAACTTTATTTTTTGAAATAAGTTTTTTAAAGTGATATTATTTTCTTATAAAAAGCTTTTCTGCCTTTTTGACTGAGGTAAATCTTTTATAAAACTACTTTTTTTAGTTTTTTTATATAATCATGTATGGTAGAGAGTGGTATAGAAGTTATTTTATGCAAAGTTTTAGCATTACAAGTTCTTTATTTTCACAAAGTTATTATAATAATTTAGTATTATTTTTGTATATATAAACTATGATAAATTTGACATAAAAATTGATAGACATAAACAAAGTTTAAATAAATATGATAATTATATCTAAAAATGGTTACTGCATAATCATGTGAAATAGTTTTTAATATTTTTAATAGATTACATATTGCAGAAAAAAATCGTAAATTTTACATTAATTTTATTTTAAAAACTTTATCACGTATTATATTTAATAAATAAGCAAATATATTAAAGAAACCTATTAAGATCAAAACTTTTTCTAGAAGATAAATATTATATTTTTTAAAAATACATTAATATATATCTTTAGATATCAAAATATTTTAATATTTATTATTAATAAATATTTATTAATAAATAGAATTAATATTTAACTATCTAAAAATATTATAGATATAAAAAAAAATTTAATTATTTAAAAATATTACTTAGTATTATAGGTTTTTTTAAACTAATTAAAATTAATAAATTTTAACACTTTATTTTCTATTTTAAATAAAAATAATTTCTATAATTATTTTCAAATTTTAATTAAGTTTTATTATCTTTTTTTAATTACAATACCTATTTTTAATTTTAAATAGAAATACTATAATATTAAATATGTATAAAATCACTATTATAACCTTTTTTTAATAATTATTAATCAAAAGATTAATATTATAGATAAAAATAAAGATTGTAAAAAGATTTAATGATAAATATTTATAATAATCATTTTTTTAACTGTAATAAGTTTTGATAAAATCTATAAATTTTGATAATATTTATAAATATTAGCATCATAATTATTTTTTTTTTTTTTTTTTTTTTAATGATATGGCACTGCCAGTAACTTTATTAAATTTATATATAAGGAAATACAAAGTAAATCGAAAATAAATCTATACTAAGTACTAGCTATCTCCCGTAGTTATATTGTAAACCCATTTGAATTGACCTATTATTGTCTTTCCTCTCCATCAAGTTCACTAAGTGCATACTTAATGAAAGTTGACATCAACAAGAAAAGAAAAAGAAGACATCAGTGCCTATCTAAAAAGTCTGAAAACGCGTAGCCAAATTTGTTCGCAAGATGTATTTAAATTTTCCAGTTAAAAGAGGGGCTTGATATTTATCTATGAAGCAGGGTGAACTGGCACTACGTTTACGCTTGTCTTATTTAGTGATGCATATTGAATACTCTTTGGCAATTAATAAGTTACAATAGTATTTTCAGACGTTATCGTATAGCTTTTAGTGGAAGAGAAGCAGTGAGTGTGAGATGATAAAGAGGCATCGCTCTTTATTGTCAGTTATTTTGTGAATAATATTTATTAGGGAAGACGGAATTCTGGATTGAATGATATCTGTGTAGCTATTAGAAGCGTTTGAAGGTGATGCAAAAGTATTATTGAATACATCCTCTAGTTCAGTTTAGTGCTGTGTATCTGACTCTGTATGAAAAGCTTAGCTGGTCAATAAGATCATTTTTGGTAGCCGAGATCGTGTTCATAATTTTTGAGGAGTACAATAGACATGTTCAAATATGGAAAGCAGTTTCAGTAGTAACGTTGTAACCCATACATGGTTAGTATTCATATAAGTCAGGTCGTAATAATGTGAGGTGTGATAGTGAAGGAAGTTCGTCAATGAAGTTTTTGATTATAAATGATTTGAGCTTACATGAAGTAAAGGATGTGAAGAGAGAAGAGGTGTTCATCGAAAAAAGGTTTCAGATAGCGAACCAATTGATAGATTTATTGACTATGAGTATTTTGAGTTTATCATTCCTATTCAAATCCAGAAAGTTGCCAAATGCTTGTGCTGCAAAGAGTTGCTTAAGAAATCCTCTGATAGAGACCTCAATAGAAATATTATTAAAGCAAAATGAGAGATCTGATGAGGTGACATTATTAAGTAGCAAGGATAGAGGAGGTGTATTGCATCCATCTTTAGCTAATCTATCTGCTATTTTATTGTAATAGTTTTCAGCATGTGCTTTGATTTTGTGAAGTAAAACTTAAAGGTTGAGGTGATCAGTGATATATCGGATAATATTCCAGATCATATAATTGAAACTTTTCAAGCTTTCTCAGAAAAAGATAGTTGGAGAGCACGTATTTGTTAAAGCTATGAATTATTATCTGGCTATCTAGGTAGATGTTTACCACTGCGTTATTTAGGGATACTATGAGGGTAGTGAGGAGAGCATATATTTCAGCGTGCGTGGAAGAGGGCCAATTTGTAAGTGAGGCTTTGAAGGTAAGTGGACCATTGTCTGAATGTAAGCAAATCCAACCAAATCCCATTTTACAGTTGTCCGTTTGAAGTCTTATTAAGGAGCTATTAATGTAAAATGTTAAAGCTGTAGCATCAATAAATGTGGATTATAATTGTTTAAGCTTAGGTGAGTACATCGATGATTGAATAAGAAGCATTATAATTATTAAATATAAACTTAATAATATATATTTGACTTTATATTTTTTAAATACAAAAAAATTAAATATTACCTTTATTATTATTATTAAAAGATCTAAAATAAAAAAATATAATTAATATAAAATATTTATATTATTTAATTTAATAGATTTATAATAGATTTTTTAACTTATTTAATTTATTCTTCAATATTTAAATAATAAAATTATTATTGATAAGTATTTAAGATAATATAATATTAAAAAAAGAAATATATATATCAAAGATAATTTGTTTCAAATACAATTTATAAATTTTAAAAAAAATAAGAATTGTAATATCTTTATAATTATTTATAGTATTAGATATCTTTTATACAAATTAGCTTGCATTTAAAAAGGGTTGACTGTACTTAAAAATAAGCATTATTAATAGTTTTAAGATTTTAAAATTAACAGAATATATTATTTTAATTGTATATTATAAGTTACTATATTATCTATAACATAATTATTAATTGCAAATTTTTTTACTAAATTTTTTTTATTAATTTCTAAAACTTAATAATTTGTAATTCTAACTGATAAGTTTTTAACATCTTATATAATAGATTTATAATATTTTCTATATTAATTAAATTGATATTTTATTTTATTAAAGATTGATTACTGAATCTGCTAAAAAAAAATGACAAAATTTAATATAAATACTAAAATTTTTTAATATAATTTTAAAAGAATTTATATTATTTATTAATTTATTTATAAAAAATAATATTTATAGTTAATAAATTATAAAAATAACTCATATTAATAAAAATAATTTAATTTTTGATTTAAATAAAATTATTAAATAGAAATATTATATATATAAAAATTATAATATTAGTAATATTAAAAAAAAAGTATTAGAAAAAATAATAAATAAAATAATAAAATTGATAAAAATGAATAAGATTTTTTTTTTATAATTATATTATTAAAGTTAAAAATAAATCTATTTATTAATTATAAAAAATATAATAAATAACTGTAGAATAATAAGATAAACATAATAAATAACTGTAAAATAATAAAATATTAATATTAATAATAAATTTTATAAATAAATCTAAATTTTTAAATTAATATTCTAATATTAATAATTTAAAAATAATAAAAAAAAATTAAAACCATAATTTGTTTATATTTTTATAAATATTTATAATTTAAATTAATTAAATAGATTATAATTATCTAAAAGTTTATTTTTTTTTAAAAAATTAATTTTATTTTATAATTTTTTTTATATATTAATATTTTTAATTTCAAAGTAATTAAATAGTCTAATTATTTTTTTATATTAAATAAAAAAAGTTTTAATGTTAAAATAAATTTTAAAAATTTTTTGATTTAATTTAAGATTTTATTATATTTTTATTTAATAATCAAAATTTTATCTAGATAACATATTGAATTTTTAGTAAATAAAAATACAATAATTTCTAAAATCTGATTTTTCTAACAATCTTTTTAAATATTTAAAAAATCCTTTTATTATAAAAAAAAAAAAGTCTAAAAACTTATTAAAATAATTATTTATATTTAATTAAATAAAAATAAAAAGAAATAATCTTTAAATTTTTTCTTAAAAGATTATATATACTAATATATAAATTTCTGTATATATATATTTACTTTAGCATAACCAAATTTTTTTGATGTTTAAATAATGAAATATTAGTATTAGAATATAAATCTAACATATATATTTAAAATTTTATACTTTAAAAGTGAGATTTTTTTACATTATTTGATACCAATTATTCCAAATTTATATTTTAAAATTAGGCAAATGACCTATGACCTTAAAATTACCTCAAATGCCTAAATGATATCATTAATATAAAATTTCAATTCAAATGACCCAAAGGCCATTTAAAAAAAGGTTAATGACCTCATCTTTTAATGTTACTTAATGATCATCAGTGTGCAGAAGATTATTAATAAATAAACATTGATTTTCCACTTTCCTTCAAAAAAAACCTTTTCAACCTTTTCTTTAATTATGCAAAATACATCCTGCCTTATTTGTCATGTTCTTTTTGCCTCGGTGTCGTCTTCAACGACGATTGAAACACCATTTCTGTCAAATTGCTGTAATCGTTGGGTTTGTTATAATTGTTTAGACCGCAACCCAAGATTTTATACGTATTGCCCATTTTGTCAAAAAGTTGCATTGACTTATGAAAGTGATATTTCAAAAAATAAAATGGATTCGTTACCAACATACGAGGAAGTTATTTACAATGATTTAAATAAATCCAACATTTTAAAAGCAAAATCTTTTAACGATAAATTGAGAGAGAAGAGTCATTTTGACACGATTCATTATGTTAAGAAAAATGATACTTTAATTGGGTTAGCTTTTAGCTATGGAGTTGAGGTATTTAATTTAAAAAATATTAGGAATTCAATGTAAATTCCGAGAATTTCTCTAAATATGTTTCTTTTAATGTATATATTTATACATTAGATAGCAGATATTCGTAAAGCAAATCGATTATTTGATGACAAGATCATAGCTCGTTCGTCTTTAATAATCCCAAATTATGTTGGACCTTCTTTATCAGAGAAGCTTTCAGAGGAAGAAGGTAATAATTATAGATATTCAATTATATTAAATTAATATATTAAATTTATTGTGCATATTTATTTTATAAAGAGAACAAAATCTTGGTAAAACGTTTTCAGATACAATCTAAATGTATCGACCAAATAGAAGCCAAGTTTTACATGGAACAATCAAATTATAATATTGAAGATGGTAAGGAAAAAAAAAATTCCTTTTTTTTTATTTTTATTTTTTTTTTTTGTTTCATTTATTTTCAAGTCTAATTTCACATATATATATATATGATCAGCCGTACAATTATATCGCGATGACCTATTATGGGAAATGCAACATCCGATGAAAGAAAAATCTCGACTGGTTAAACTGACTAAATTCAAAAATATTAAGAGCAAATTGGAATGAATCCGAGAAATTATTATTATTTAATTATATTACTTCTAACGTAAATTGTAATTGTAATTTTTAAATTTAATAAACACGTACTATTAAATATAATGATTTTCCTTCAATAATTATTCCATAATAAAGCAAATTTAAGCAGAATACTTGAATTTGATTTAATTATGAAATTTCCATATCAGCATTCTGTTGTGATTTCTCTGTAATTTTGGCAACTTGTGCTTTAATCTTGGTAGAAGATCCAACGAGTTCAATATTCTTTTGAATTTCGCGTATATTCTCCGCCTTTTCACGTTCCTTATTACCAGACATTCTATAAACAAATGCTTTGAGTAAGACTTTTTTTTGGTTAAAAAAATATATTATTCTGAATGAGTAATGATTAATAACCTGTTCTTGTAAAAGACGCGTTCACGCTTGGCTTTAATTTCAGAAATTCGTTTCATTGCTTTAATAGTTGTGTCCATCAGATCCCGATCGTATCGAACTGGTACATTACGACGTTTTTCAAATTCAAATGTAGAATCCTGAAATGAAAAAAATATTATTATTAAGTTAAAAAAAAAAAAGAAACGTTAATTGAATAACATACAATGGTCATTTCTTTGCCAGCAGCCTTTCTAAATGCTTTAGTCCAGCGAACTTTGCGAGGATTACGTTTGTGTTTAAAGGCAGCATGACATTTACTTCTGCAGAAGCGAAATATCTAAAAAAAAAAAATACATTCTTGGTGAAAACTTTTTAAATTTTTTCTGTAATACCATAGAGAAATTATAATTAATTACCTTGCTATCGTTTCTAACAAACATGGTCCCATGACCAGGATATATTGTGGAAGAACAAAAGTAACATTTTTCCAAACGCATTTTTTTTGGTAGAAATCAAGTATATTAAAAAAAAAAAAAAAAAAAAATTTTTTTTTTGTAATCATATTTATTTTATATATAAATGAACATCAAAAAAAAATTTTTTTTTACCTCAAAAAAAATTGTTAGATATATAAATGAACATCAAAAAAAATTTTTTTTTACCTCAAAAAAAATTGTTAGATGGTAAATTATCAAGAAAAAAAAATAAAAAAAAAAAAATTTTTTTTTATTTTTTTTTAAATTTTTTTTTGTTTATTATTAGGCTGCAACAATTGTCAACCCTAAAGCTTTTCCCTTAGCTGATGCTGATTTAACCAACCAAATACTTGATCTTGTTCAACAAGCTTTACATTATAAGCAATTAAAGAAAGGTGCTAATGAAGGTACTAATTATTTTCCTTAAAAAGAATTTTTATTCTTTTTGATTGTATCTGGCATAATAATTCATTATAATTGACTTTTAGCCACTAAAACGCTTAATCGTGGAATATCTGAATTTATTGTGATGACGGCAGATACGGAACCAATTGAGATTTTATTACATCTTCCATTATTATGTGAAGATAAGGTAGACAAAAGATCATTTTAAGAACTTATATTGAATTTTAAAAAATTTATTAACAAGGGTAAATTAATTTACAACAAAACAGAATGTTCCATACGTTTTTATTCCTTCAAAAACTGCGTTGGGACGCGCTTGCGGAGTATCTCGAGCGGTTATTGCTGCTTCCATAACAAGTAATGAAGCTTCTGAACTTAAACCTCAAATTCAACATATAAAATCGCGAATTGAAAGATTGTTGATATAATAACATCGTTGGAAACAAAAATGAAATGACAAAAATTGATAACCGAAAAAATAAAGTTCTTAAAACATCAAAAAATTCATATTTTTTTTTTTTAGTATACTCTAGCCTTTGGAGGAACCTGTAGATTTATAATGTAAAAAAAGGAAATAAGTTAAATGGCGTAAAAAGCTAAAAGAAAAAAATTGTACAAGTTTTACAATAAAAATATATACGCACACTAGCGCATTCACTTTCATCTAAAGTTTTACTAGTTACGGGCCGATATCTTAATTTAACTTGTCCTGATATTTGATCATGCCATGATAGTGTGTGTTTCATCCATTCTTCATCGTCACGTTTCTGTTATGTTGAAAAAAGAAATGTTATTACGCAATATTCTTTTTTTAAAAAATTTATTAATTGTTTATAAACCTGGTAATCTTCTCGCGCATGAGCACCACGTGATTCTTTTCTAACTGATGCCGAGTGCATAGTCTGTACAGCATTAGTCAAAAGATTCTGTAATTCTAAAGTTTCAATAAGATCAGAATTCCAAATCATGGATCGATCCTCAACTTTCACATCTTCGAATGACTTGGAAATTTCATCAATTTTTTTGACGCCTTATTTTTTTTTTTAAAGATAGATATGTTAAAATGACAATAAAAATATAAATAAAGCAAAACAAATCAAATAACGATAATATATACCATGATCCAAAGATTCTTGTGTTCTGAATACTGCGGCATCACGTTGCATAGCCTTTTGCATATCCAAGCGGATTTCTGCAGTTGGCTTTGATCCAGATGCGTTTCGAAGTTTATCTAGATTAGCGATTGATTCAGCTCCTGCATCAGAAGCTAGTGGTCTGTGAGGTGTTCCTGGTTCCAAAGTATCTTTGATATGGTGTGCACAAGCACGACCGAAGACCACAATGTCGAGTAATGAATTGGCACCTAAGCGGTTGGCGCCATGAACTGATACGCAAGCGGCTTCGCCGGCTGCATACAGGCCAGGAACAATTTTGTCATTTCCTTTCTGTAAAGTGGGAGGATTTAATTAATCAATAAAATTCGAGAGGCGGCGTTAAACCATATGAATTGAACATCATATATACCTCATCAATCGTCAAAACTTCACCAGTATACCGCGTAGGTATACCACCCATATTATAATGTACAGTAGGTAATACTGGAATTGGTTCTTTAGTTACATCAACGCCGGAAAAAATTGCAGCTGTTTCAGAAATACCAGGTAAACGTTCGTGTAGAACTTCCGCAGGTAAGTGCGAAAGTTGTAAATAAATATGATCAGCTTCAGGACCAACACCACGTCCTTCACGGATTTCCAACGTTATTGAACGTGACACGACATCTCTGGAAGCTAAATCTTTTGCACTAGGAGCATAACGCTCCATAAAACGTTCACCCTTTGAATTGAGTAAATAGCCGCCTTCACCTCTAGCGCCTATACATATATGTATGTATGTATGTATATGTATATTAATATGTATAATAGATATAATTGGGGTCGATCTAAACATTTTACATACCTTCCGTAATCAAACAACCAGCTCCATAAATGCCAGTAGGATGAAATTGTACGAATTCTAAATCTTGTAATGGTAGCTTGGCTCGAGCAACCATAGCGTTTCCGTCTCCAGTACATGTGTGTGCACTAGTACACGAAAAATAAGTACGACCATATCCACCAGTTGCTAATACGGTTTTATGAGCACGGAATCGATGTAAAGTTCCGTCTTCCTGATTAAGAGCAATAACACCACGACAGGTACCATCTTCCATTAATAAATCGAGGGCAAAATATTCAATAAAGAAATTAGTGTTATGTCTTAAAGATTGTCCGTATAACGTATGTAAAAGAGAGTGTCCGGTACGGTCAGCGACCGCAGCACAACGGTACGCCTGTCCACCTTTCAAAAGGAAAAATCAAAACTTATGAGTAAAAGGTATAATAATCCTAAAAAAAAAAAAAAAAAAAAAAAAAAAAAGAATCAAGTTAACATACCTTGACCGAAATTTAGACTTTGTCCACCAAAGGCTCTTTGATAAATTTTACCATCTTCCGTTCGAGAAAATGGTACACCATAATGTTCTAGTTCAATAACAGTTTTTGGAGCTTCACGACACATGTAGTGAATCGCATCTTGGTCACCAAGCCAATCACTTCCCTTCACAGTATCATACATATGCCAACGCCAATCATCTTCAGTAATATTCCCTAGGGCAGCATTAATACCACCCTTTCATGTTATCATAATTCAATGTGAATCTTGCTTATAAACTGCCATGTTTAATTGAATCATAATAAAGAATTTCGCACAAACCTGTGCAGCGACAGTATGTGATCTTGTTGGAAATAATTTAGTTATACACGCCGTATTTAAACCAGCCTCTGCAAGACCAAAAGCGGCACGCAAGCCGGAACCTCCAGCACCTACAACAATAGCATCATATGAGTGATCAATGACTGGGTATTTGCTAGAAATTGTAGACTAGTTGATTAAAATGCAATGCAATTAATTAATATGTAAATAAATAATATCGAAGCAATATATGAATTTTATATTATTATTACGGGTGCTTCCTTTGCTCTTAATGGTTGGGAGGCAATCACTTGTGAAGCTGGTTTCGATGCATGAAAGCTTCGAGAAAGGGTTTGGGTTGAAATCTATAATTTGTATTTTTAAATTATGTATTCGAAATTATGATATTCGAAAGTTCTTTTAATGATATCATTAATAAAATATTACCAGGTTAACAGGCTTGGAACAAATTTTAAACATTCGATACATCTTTATAACCCAGTATTGACGTGAATTAGGACAAAAAGTGGACTGATAAAATTTTAGATAATTTTTTTTTAACTTGATTGCTACATAAACTGATGCAACCCAACTCCCAATAACAGATCTTCAAAAATGTTAAAATCATATGAAGAAATCAAACTGCGGATAATCAGGTTTATTCCTGATATCTTATAAAGGAGAAATTTCAGAATACACGAGATATATATTTGTATCTTTTAGATAATGACCATCCAATTTAAAAAAGGCAACAATTTTGAGGTATTACATCTAAATGACACGAATTTTTTTTTTTGGTTTTTTTTTTTGTGTTGATAAAGTATGGAATTCTAGTATTTAATCTTGTATTTGATCAAAAAGTTTTGTTTCTTAATTCAACATTAGGAATTAACAAATTCTTAATTATTACATATTCATCGCATTATATAAAATCAGCCGATTCAAACTTTAATATTAATAAGCACAGGATAGTAAATATATAGAAAAATGAACATGTCCTCAGCAATTATTTCCACCACGAAGAGCTAACACCAAATGAAGAACTTCACCGGCCATTATACCGCTATCTTTAGCTGTCTTGTCATCGGTCCTATTGTATCATAAGTTAAATTTGATTTATTTTGTAAGATAATCTTGCCAATAACAATTTCTAATCCCTTATTTTTTTTCTGATACTTACAATTGTTTACCGGCATAAATAAGACGCTGTTGTGCTGGTGGAATACCTTCTTTTTCTTCTACACGTTCTTTGATTTTTGCTACCTAAAATTAAAATCAAACATTACATCAGAATTTAGTATTTTAAAAAAAAACTATTAATGGTATTAAACAAACATACTGTATCTGAACCTTCAATGTCAATTTCAATCTACAAAGTTGTAAAGAAATAATCAATAACATATTTTTACAATTTCTTATTAAAACGCATACTTACTTCT
>CAJVPP010002024.1:0-16686 GCA_910592005.1 Funneliformis mosseae
TCTTTTAGGTACTGAACTTATATATTATATTAATAAAGGAGTATAATTAACTAAGTATAAAACTTATCCTTTGCAAATCCTTTAAAACTATTATAAATTATCTGTAACCCTTTGAATTCATGTAATCCCTTTAATTATTATTAGTAAACTTATAATATAATATTGTATTGATTTGCTGTATTGACTTGGAGTCTCTAAAGCATAATCTCTGAAATATTTTTAAGTTATCTTATATTTATTTTGTATTTATCTCATGTGTTTTATATTAAGAATAATTCTTCAACGTTATTGTGAATTCTCACCTGTGATTCCTTGAATAATTGTCTTAGTTTTATTTATCCTTTTTGAGATTTATTTGAAGTTACGAAACTATCATAACAGCGTAGTATTCTTTTTCCTTTAAAAATACATATTAAAGAAAGTTTAGTTCTATCTATAATAATGAATTAATAGTATTAATGAGTAAATTTCAATTTTATAAAAAAAAGAAAAGCTTACCTGCAGCATATATAAGTATAACTGTAAACCTATTTTTTTCATTACCTATTACGTAAATATGGATAGAATTTTAGACGAGTCGAGTTAACTCATGAGTCAGATAAGCTGAGTTGAGTTTAAATCGAGTTGAGTTTATGTTTTTTTAACTCGATGATTTGCAAGTCAAGTCAAATTCAAGTTGAGTTAAATATTTAACTTGACTTGATTTAAACTTGATTTGATTTGAGTTGACTCGAGTTGACTTGAATGATATTTTTTTATCATTCAAGAAGAATGATAATGAATCGTTCAACTTGAACGATTTTTTTTATTGTTCAAGAAGAATGATGACAAATGACAAATAAAACTAAGAAGCAAGCAAATAAAATTCTTTTATTTTAATTTTTGGTTAAATAGTTTTTAATTTTAGTTTCTAGATCACGAAAGTTATTTTGCTCTAAAAAACAAGTATTAGTTAAATGCTTATTCAATTTTCTCTGCACTATCCTTTGAATGATTTCTGGTTTTTTTTCTGGATTTTCTTCTTGGGTTTAGGTTAAGAATTTTTGTTTTTCTTTTTCTCAAGTGTCTCGAGCAATATTATTTAACGAAAGAAATTGTGATTTATTAGCTACTATTTGGAGTGCTAATTTGTGAGCAATTTCTTTATCTCCCTCTTCGATTAGAACCAAAGTCCCAACTTTTTATTGTGATAAAGGTAAATTCCTAAATATTCATTTTCCTTTTGGTGAAAAAAGTGATATTTTTCTAAGTTAATTTCTTTATCTTTTGTGGTTAGTGATAATTTATCCAGCAATTCCCTGACTGAGAAAGGCAACTCCCAGTTGTCTTTTCTGTAGAAGTCAGAAAAATTATCTAAAAAAATATCTCCAATTTTTGCCGCTATTTCTTGAAATTGTTTATTATCTGCAGGAATAGAAGAATCCTTATAAGTAAGTAAAAAAGTTACTATTTTCTTTTCTTTTTCTTTAACAACTGCAACACCAAACTTTGCTTTTGTTCATTTTCTCCTTGGTTTTTGCGAAAAAGTTTTGCTTTTTCTTGTAGTCATTATTGAGCTAATTATAAGTCATAGTTGTTGTTTTCCAAAGCTTCTTGATAAAATTTAATGCTAACTCCTTCTATTTGTAAGCGTAGTTCTTTTATTTTTTCTAACTTTTCCATTTTATCCATTTTGTTTAGTTTTTATTTTAATTTTTAACAAGTTCTTTTACTTTTTACACAGTTTTTCGTGATAAATTTCTAAAAAGTAAAATTTAAACTATAAGATAAGAAAAAATGCTATAAAAATTTCATAGAAAGTTATTTACATTGGATTCTAACAAATTTTAATTTTACAGAAAAAGATAACCAATATAGTACGCTAAGAATCGTTCAACTTGAACGATAATCTGAATCATTTGACTTAAATGATGATCCGAATCATTTGACTTGAACGATAATGAATTGTTCGCTCTTTCCCTCTTCTTTCCCTTTCCTTCTCTTTCCTAATCTTTTCGTTTTTTTTATTATTTTTTTTTAAAGTCAAATTGAGTTAAAATCAAGTCGAGTCAAATTGAGTCGAGTTTAAAATTTATATAACTCGAATCAAATTAAATTGAAAGATTTTATAAAATAAATTTGACTCGACTTAACTCGAAAAAAATGAGTCAAATAAAGTTGGTCTTTAAACTCGACTCGACTTGATTCATTTGGAATTCTAACCACTGGTAGTGCCATATTTTCTTGATATTTTTCTTCAGAAGATTTATTATTGTTATTTTGAAAAAGTGATATCTTGAGAATTTAGCTTTTGAGTTTTTCTACTATATCTTCTAACAGAATGATTCAATTATCTTAAGCGATTAATGTCTTATTCTTTAGTTTTAAATGATCCTAATATTTTTTGAGATTATGTAGGATAGAGCAGTATTCTGCTTTTAATTTATCTAACTCATCTTCTCGTAAGATAAGATTTTTTTCAAGATATTTAATATATAGCCCACATTGCTCTAGATTGTTTGTGAGCTTACAAATCTTTTTCTTATTTTTAATAGTAATAGTTTTCTCTTTAATCAACTTTATTCGTAATTCTAAATTACTATCTAATAAATCAAGATATGCCTGCTTAACTTTCATTGATTTCTATTATTTCAATAGATTTTAATGAAACTTAAAATGTGAATGTGTCTTTAGCTTTACGCAAAATTTATTATCAGCCTATTAGTTACCAGTAAAATGCAAAAAAATTACACAAAGTCTCTCAAAAAACTGGATATGATTTTAGTTTAAACGAAATTAGAGATTGGCTTGAAAGATAGGCTGTTCACCAATTTCATATGCCTTGTCCTAGATTTATTCTAAGTGCATCTTTCATTAATGTTACTATATCTATGAATGTTATTCAAGCTGACTTATATTATATGCCTTATGATTAAATTGAAAATAAAACTTACAAATTCACACTTAATTATGTAGATATTACTACCTATACTAAATAGACATATCCTTTAACTAAATGTGATTCTACTAGTATGGCTAAAGGATTTGAGAAACTTTTTAAATCTTGAATATGTTCAATTGACTGATTTAAAGTTAAAGGTTTAATAGTAGATGGTGGTGTTGAATTTCGGGGTGATGTTATTAGATTAATGAATAAATGTAGTATAAATATTCTAGTAGCTAATTCTAAAGAAAGTATGGGTATTGTTGAAAGGTTTAATAAGATATTACAAAAATGGTCATCTGTTATTCAAGATGCTATTGATATGAGATTACCTATATCAAAACATTGTCGAGCTTGAGTTAGAAATCTTCCAATTTTTCTTAAGAATCTTGATAATTCTGTAACTCATCTTCTAAGTATTTCTTCTGCTAATGTATGTAAACTGAAGCATGTTTATGCAAAACCTTCTAAGCCTCAAATTGGGCCTATAGGATTTGATGAAAAGCGATTAACTTATGATGTTCTTATAAGATATTTACTTAAACCAGGTGAGTTAAAAAGTAAAAGAAGATGTATTGAAGATATAATTTGGTCTCCTCAAGTCTATCATATCTGTGAATCTTTAGTATAAAAAAATCAGCTAGTTTTATATTGGTTGGTAGATAATAAGAAACATAGTTTGAAAAAATCCTTTATGAGAGAAAAATTGATGATCATTTCTCCTGATACTGAGTTGCCTTCCCAATAGGTACTTATAAATTAAATTTCTAATTCATAAAGTTTAAGCATTTTGTTTACTTTTTCTATAGATCTTTTTTGCATAACCTTTTTATAGTTTACAAATGAGAGATATAATTTGTATAACTTTTCAAGACTCTAATACACTTCTTCATTATATCAGTCTTTGAAATCTACCATTCTTTTATTATAAACTTTCTCATTTAGAGCTCATTACTTTGCTACATATCTGCAATGTTTATCTGGGTCTTTTTTACATTGCATTATTTTCAAATAACCCACATATGTCAATTCTAGTTTATCATATTATTTTGTGCTTTAGTTATATACCACTTTAATTACCTCAACTAATACTAATTCGATATCTTATAGTTAACCATTTTTTATAAGTATTGAATGTTTGTATTAATATAACAAAAACTTTCGTTTAAAATAAAATATTTATTTCTTATTACTATGATAAGTGAATATTATTGCAATTATTTACTCATGACTGAATACATCTGTAGGTAAACTTGTCGTTAGCCTAAAGGGTATTTTGAATATTAGAAAGCTAAACCTTACTTTCCTTATAAAGTTTGTGACAAGTTAACTAGCTCTAAACCCGCTTTTGTAAAAAACATTCTGATACCTATTATGTAACCCAATATTTTAATAAACTTCAGGCTAAAGCTAATACTGATGATTTAATTCAGATGAAAATTGATAAATTGCTTCTAAAGCTATTAGTAAAGAAAACTAAAGAAACAGGAAAGTAGGATTTACAGCAGATCGAAATACTATGGGTGACTAGCACTATTGCTCCAATCATAGATAAAAAATCAGAAGATACTGGAGTTGAAGCTCTAATTTTTGAGCTTAGTGATGAGGTTACAACCCTTCAATCTAAAATTATTACTTCTAGTAACATTCTTAAAGCTTAGATTTATGATTCAGATGATAAGAATATAGGTTTTGACCTCTTTGAAGATTAGTAGAATAGATTATCTTGGCTGATAAGTTTTTATTTACATCTTACTAACTGATTTTTTTTTACATCATGCTGACCGTTTTTTACATTATGTTATTCTAATTCTTTTTTATACCATAATAGCTTTTTTTTTATTTAAGATTATACTTTTAGGTGTAAATTTTTATTATGTCAGAATTATAATTGGGAAGACGTGCAAAGACAAAAAAACAAATTAGTAATTTTGATAAATAAGAGGGGCTAAAGAATATTATTTATCAACTATTATTTTTGAAGTTCTCAGGCAAAAATAACTTGGTCTATAAATACTTTCCACTAGGTGTAAATTTTATTATATTAGAATTATAATTAGGAAGACACACAAAGGTAAGAAAATAAATTAGTAATTTTATTGAAAGAGAGGGCCTGAACTACGTATTTTGAAAACTATATTCTTAAGCTCTCAGGTAAAAATGAGTTAATCCACCCACTTTCTCTACTGCTGAAGTTAATTATTTATTAATAATAAGTAACTCTATCAAAAAATATTATAAAAATTTTATAATAATTTATTAAAATATGAAAATAATATTCAAAATTAGCAATTTTGATAGGATCATTAATTATAAAACTGTTTTTTAGGACCTAGTTTTAAGTTTTTAAATTTTAAATTTAAGAAATTTTGAGATTTTAAGAGGGTTTATTATATATTTTTATTTAATAGCTTATTAAAATATTATAATAGATAAGTTTTATAATACATTTGTAAATATAATTTTTTGTAATTTTTTTGGGATTTTTAGGATTGCTTAAGATTACTTAACATTTCTAATTTTATATAAAAATAAGATAAGTTCTAATCTTTCAATTTTTCTATCTAAACTAAATTAGTAACTTATTAGTTTATATATTTAATTAATTTTTATTATTGTATCTTTTAATATTAGTAAATTATTAACTTGCTTTTATCTAATTAATTCTTATAAATTATTTACATAATACTTAGTATAAATTGCTTTATAAATTTTGAAGTTTGTTTTTAATATTAAACTAAAAAAATCACTTTTTTTCAAAATCAGAAAATCAACTTTTAAATATACATTTTTTGTGTACTTTTACATTATTATATAAATAGCAGACTATTTTTTCTATTCTATTGCTTTAATATATATATAAATTTTTCTATTTTAAAAAAATGTTAATTTTTTACATCTTTTAATGATTTTTTTTTGTAATTATAATATAAATAATTATGGTTAAAATTATTTTTATAAGTAATTATATCTTAATTTAAAATTATAAATACTAATTAGTTATTTTATTATATAATTATTTTTTTTTTTATTTTTAATTTTGATTAAAGTTTCTTTGAAAACCTTTTTTTATTTTTTTACAGTCAACAATCTTATTATCTAATTTTTATTAAATTAGATTTTGAGTATAACTTTAATAACAAAATTAGTAAATTATTTTCTTTTTTATTTTATTATTTAATTGTTTAACTTTTTTTATATGTGACAATTAAAATATTCATTTCAGTTATAATTAAAGTTTTAACAAAAATAAATTATAGGTATTTAATTATAAAAGAAGAAATTTAAAATTTATAGTTAGAGTTAAACGTTAATATAGATTTTAGAAATCTGATTATTTATTGAAAAAATATCAAAGGAAAAGATAAAATAGATAATAAGTTTGTTCTTATTATTTTTCATTATCTAGAAGTTTATCTTTTATTAGATAATAGTATACTTTTATATTACTTTCTTTTTTTAATATTTAATATTTTTCTTTTTTCTTGATAAATTTCATAGATAATCTTTTCTTTCCTTAGATAAGCTTTTAGTGTTTAAGTATATTTATTTTAAAAATATAAGAAGCAAAATTTTCACCTTATTTCTTTTTCAAAATACTTCTAATAATATTATAATTCTTAAGTTCTTTGTAAATCTAATGTAAATTAACATCATATTATTATTTTTATATAGAAGTAGTTCTATATATCACTTAAGATAACAAATAGGATATTATAAAACTGTTAATTGTAATCACATTAATCATATTACAAAATGATTAAATTTTGATCACTGAAATTCTTAGTAATATTAATATTCACTTTGTCTGATTTATTGCAATATACATATATAAGCATATACTGTATGTAAAATTATAAAAGTTTTTAGTGTAAAATTGCATAATATTATATAAGTTTAACAGATGTAAACTTACATAAATTTTTAAATAGATTTATTAAAAATAAAATAAATTTTGCATAAATCTATACTTATAAAAAATTTAGACATTCAAAGATTAAAAATTTATCTAATTTGAAATCTAATATAAGTATCTGATAGAGTTTGTGATCTGGATTCTGATTCGTGAAAGGAAAAAAAATCACATCGGGATTAGCCAGTTCGTTCGTGTAATGAGAATTGGGTAATATGCATTATCCGTCTAGCGGAAAAGGTTTGATTTTTGATTCTAAATTTATATTCTCTATAATGTTGAGAGAGAGTTTTTAATTCAATATTATGATCGTAAACGAACCAATCGTATCAAGTTCTTTTTTAATGATTCGGAAATTATTTTTATCTTGTCCCCTTTCTTTAACCTTCTACCAAATTCGTTGATCCTTGAAAAAATTATAAAAAGGGTTAAACCATTCGAAATTTAATTTGTGTGAATCGAATCATTGGCAAAAACTTTAACCGATTCTGAAAACTTATATTTAGGAGTTTAGGAGGCATTCTTAATTATTTTATTTACACAAAATATTTGATGCATATAAATTGTTTTATGATATAAAAATTTTAAGAATCTGGTAAAACATTAATTAAAACTTGGAGTACAAAGATATATGAGATAACAAATTCCTATAAGTTTTTTTGAATTTATTTTTTCTCTTCAATTTAGAAAATCCGAACCCTTCATTAATTTTTTTTTTAAAAAAAAAAAATTAAATAAAAATCCATCCGGAAAAAACAATGCCAAGTACTAGCCAAAACATTCAAGGTTATTTATTACAAGTTTATAGTAAAATATGGTAGAAAAAGTGACTCTAATTCGGTTAATATAAATTTTTAGTAGCACGTGTGATTGAACCACATAGTAATGCAGTTCTTCATGTTGGAGAAAAACACGTTATCCAATGGGTAAGTATAATTTTTTCCCAAATCATTGAAATTTACCCTTTCTACTCTTGTATTTACCACACAACCTTTTCCTTAATCAAAAGGACACATCGTCCAATCCAACCATAACTGATATCGTGTATGCGAACCTCTATAAAGGTTTCGGTTCAGACATCAAACTTATACAATCAATCCCCATCAACCGTAAAGCTTCAGCAGGTTGTTCCGAACCTTTTGTTGTGCCAAACACGACGAGAGGTTATGATTATTTTTTCAATTTAATTGGAGGAAATGGCGAAGTTCTAGCTAGCTATTATTTTAATATTACTGCTAATAAACAATATACTCGATATTGTACTAGATAATGATTAAAAGCTCCACCGTTTTCAAAAAATAAAATTTTTTTTTATATATAATAAAACTTTTTATCAGATATAGTAAAAATATGACGTTTGTTGTACGTGGGAATGCGCCACATTATAAAAAAAAACTGAACTTTAAAAAGACGTTAGTCTTATGCGGCTATGGTGTTACACGATGTATCCTGTGTATGAAAACGCGAATCAAACTTGAAAAAAGGGATAGAATACATAAAAAAAAAAAAAAAAAAAATAAATAAATACTTTCCACTGGTATATTTTCACTTTCCAAAAAAAGTTTTTTTTTTTTCTTTTTCTTTTTTAAAAATGGGTGAACAAATAAGTGACAATTTTGGTCAAGAAAGTTTGGAACCTTCAGTAAACGGAAATAATGGGTTCAAATTTTCAATGGATTCTTTACCCATTAAGTCACTTTCCCCTTCATTACCATTAACTACAACAAATTTACGTTTTGCTTCACAGGGTGACCTTGGTAAACTTTTTGCTCTACAAGGAAACAGTTTAAACTTGGACAATGTTTCTTCATCTCCTTCAATAGCTGATCAACTTGAGCCACAACCTCCTTTCATCCGTAAAATAGCTCGCCCGATACCTCCCTCATTAAATACAAATATAACTCAGTTATTAATGCAACATAATCATATTAACAATAACATTAACATTAATAATAATCATAATAATAATGGTGGTAGTGGTGGTGGTGGTGGTGGTAATAACAATAACAATAACAATAACAACAATAATAATAATAACAATAATATTAATAATTTCGCTTCCGCTTCACCCAGTCGAGTTGATAGCCCTGATGAGACGTCAGGTCATCGAAGGAGAGATAGCAATGTTTCGGCAATGTCTATACAATTATATGATGTTATTGGTTCCGGTCATCAAAGACGAGACAGTAATGTTTCAAATATGTCTATGCAATTAGACACTCCTACACCCTCTAGCGAAACAGAATCTGGTAATGAGGATGAAAGTAAATTAGCATTTTTCCCTTTCACATTTTCCCAAAGACCTTTATCAATGTCAATACCTGGAACCCCTACAACACCCCCAGCTCATATTTCGAATTTTTATTCTTCATCTACAACAAGACCATTAATGTCTCATCACCCTCAACGTATAAGGAGAATGAGTTTAGATCTGAATGTGGACAGTAATGGTGATCCAAAAATTGAAAAACCGTCACCTATGCATCGTGCGGTCAAGGCAAGGAGGGCCTCTCTATTGGTAACAAAAAATATTCCCCTTTTTTCTCTCGTGTGTTATATATTTAAAAGTAAAATTGTTGACTAATTTCTTTACAAATATAGCCAAAGACCAAATCATTTCAACGGGTTGTTAATGAGCTTCAAGATGAATTGCAACCAATTGAAACAGAAATCAAACAAGAATATAAAACCACAAAGGTCCTTAAGAATGAATGTGATAATTATATGGATACTGGAAAATTACCAGATGT
The DNA here is from genome assembly GCA_910592005.1 of Funneliformis mosseae. Lineage (NCBI taxonomy): Eukaryota > Fungi > Glomeromycota > Glomeromycetes > Glomerales > Glomeraceae > Funneliformis > Funneliformis mosseae. The sequence continues at coordinate 9,587 of CAJVPP010002024.1, forward strand.
AATTATTTAATTTTTATCAAAAATCATATTTAAAATTTGTAATGTATATTAAATTTTTTTTTTTAATCTTTCGAAATAGGAATTCCTAAATAATTGGATTAAATTTCGAGACATCCAACCATCACCTCCTGTTTCAAAATTAAATCCTGAGGTTGATATGTCGGTGAGTGCTTTTGATGATTTTATTATTAATTTTTTTTTTTGATTTAATAACTAAAGTGTCAAATTGTCATCAAAAAGTTTCGACAAGATACTCCTTCACCAACCTCTTCTGTTGGAGCTTGGTCTATAAGTGGTAGAATAAAACGAAAAGGTATAATTATATATAACATTATCATTTATTGCCCAATTTTATAATGTATATTAACATATTATTTTCCGTAAAGCATCAGAGGATCGCTTTGAACCCTATTTCAACCCAAAAAGACGTGCCGTTTCACCAAGTTTGGCTGCAAGTCCACCAATTGTATCAAGCGTCCCATCTCCTCCAACTGTTGCTAGTTCACCATCATTTTCAGGAACAGCGTCATCTAGTGGAAATTGCTCAACAAGAGGACAAATAAAGGGAAATAGTAATTTGGTTAATATGCAAGATGCAAATGGGAGTTTTAGTAGAATGAATTTAAACGGAGAATAATTACCTTTATAATAAAAGGAGGAGTGATTTATGCGCGAGAAATTTGATTTCGAATTATCCTTATTTTAATCGGATTCAATTGATTAATTAGCTAACGAATGACTTAATAATCGGTCCACTAATATTTATTATATTAGATATACCTTTTTATTCGATTTTTATTTGTAAATAGTTTTTTTTTTTTTTTAATACAAACAATACAAACATTGTATTAAAACATGGACATTTTCTTTATAAAAAAAAATTTTGAAAAACACAGTTGTAATATAATATTATTCTATTAAAATCACGTTTACGGATCATATGGGACCTTTGCAATAGAAAGGAGGGAAACTGTCGGAAAAAATCAATTTTACTTTTATATGCCAAATATGATTTTTATGTTCAAATTTATCATTAACTCTTTTTTTTTTTTCCAACCGTTCCCCCTTTTCTATTGCAAAGGTCCCATATGATTTATTATATCTGGTGACTCAATAGAAAAATCTCATCGTTTTTTATTGCCAAAATTATAAATAATATTTCTTTATTGTCCTGAGCGAAGCGAAGGACTATATATTTCTGTGCATTGAGTAAATATTGGTCATTTGAGCGTTTCTCTCAGACTCACAACGGTCCCCGTTATCCTAGTAATTAATAGTAATTGTTCAAAATAAAGAGAAAATAAGTCCAGATTTGACAAACTCAAAAAAAAAAAAAAAAAATTCTTTTTCGGAGTTTCAAATAGCTCAAATTATATTATATTTTAAAACACCTTTTTCTTTTATAAACTGTTAATCAAATAATGATGTTTTATTTTAATGTTTTAATGTATAATTTATCCAATTTTTTCAATTGCAAAAGCAGTATTAGCCATTACCTTTTATGAATTTCGGTAGAGGAAAAAAAAAAAATTTAAGATCATAAATTTTACTTAAACATAAACAATTTAATTAACAACTTTAATTTGATCAAGTAAGAAAAAAACACGGTTGACAACTAGTAAAATTAAGAGGTCGTGAGTAAATCTTATATCGCGTAACAATCAAACTTCTTGGATGGACGATTACATCCTGATCATTTTTCTAGAATGTTTAATAAATATACACGTTTTCGATTTAGTAAGTCTACTAACGATATTCTGTGATTTCATCCATCGTTCAAGTATCAGAATCAGCTGATACAATTTCACATCAACTGTTATTCCAACTTCCAAATTCACCTGGACAAACTTCAAAAGAATTACGAAAGGCTTATAAAATTTGGATACATTGGCGCTTCTTCATTACATTCGTCTTAAAGCGACGAAGATAAAATAAGCTTTCTTGAAACGATAGCAGCTACAAGAACGTAAAAACAGGAGTATGTCTTGTTTAAATTTACCACTTTTTGTAATAGCAATTTATCGTTGAACTACTTTCTAATTCATCCGTCCTATTTGTCATTATCAGTCTTCTTGCGATTCCAATAGTGAAGTGTATGAATTGTCTTCATACATTATCACGTATACTGTTCAATCTTAACAAATTTTATTGCATTTTAGTTTTTGAAGTTATTAGATTAAAATGTAATAAGTACTTAATTTTAATTAAAAATTTTTCGGAATTTTCATATGTATTTAGCACCATCGCTTATTTGTTTTTAGCTACAGGAATAATGACATTTTTAACATGGAATTAACTTCAGCGATAACTTTGGTCCAGAAATATTGTTTCTGATTTGATTTCAAAGAAAATTCTATACAATCGAACAAAACTATCAATAGAAAGGATTTCGCGGATTTAAACAAAAAGGTGCGTTGTTTCTTTTGTTAAGGAAGGGTATCTCCTAGTTTAATTATTGTGTTTGTTCATTCCTTCGTTGGATTTAAGCTAGCTTATGTTTTGGTCTTTCCATCATTAGCTCTATTGAAAAAGGATAAATACAGAGGGTTATCAAAAGTTTCTGAACGAATTTTTATGCAATATAAAATGCTTAATTTTTAAAACTCAACCAAAAAAACTTTATTAAAACTTTATTTTAAGCTTATCAAAACCTATATTTTGTATTATTAAACTAGTATTTAATTAGGCTACCTTTCGCAAAAATAATCACTTGAATTCATGCTGACATACTATCAACTAAATTTTCGATCAGACATTTTAGAATTGCTTTTCATGCATTTTTAACATCCCTTTCAAGTTTAATAAAGTTGGTTGGCTTTTTCTTTTTATTTCTAATTTTCTTTTTTACTTTAGCCTATAAATTTTCAATTGGATTAAGGTCTGGATTTGAGCAGGCTAAGAAAGAATATGCAGATTATTTTCTGTACAAAATGATGATGCAACCTTTATTTTGTAGAGTTTAGCATTATCTTCTTAAAACAAACTATTGTTTCTTAAAACATGCGTTTCATTATAGGTAAAGCATATTTTCATAGTATTTCAATGTGAATAGCTCTGATTGCTGATCTATGAAATGATACAATTAGTTTTATTTTTTTTCGTGAAAAACAATCCCAAAACATACAGCTTGGGCTGTGTTTAACTGTGGCTGAAATATAAGAAAGTGACCATTCATCTTCTGATTCTCTCCATACTCTGCTAGTATGACTTTACTAAAATTGAGTAAAGGTCGATTCATCACTCTATAATACTTTTGCCTAATCATTTTTATCTAACTTTCATATTTTAAACACTATGCAAATCATGCTTCTTTATTTACTGGTGAAATAAGAGATTTTTGTCATGCAATACAACTTCTTAGTCTAAGTAAATGAAGGGTGCAATGAATAGTAATTTCTGAAACATTTTGGCTTATTTTTTTTCATATTCTTTTATTTCAGTGATACATAATCATCAATTTTATGCTTTTTCATTTGTTACCAAACATTTAAGCTGATTGTGATTTATGATATCAATCAGATATAGTTATCCAGAATGAGACTTAGAATCAATAGATTCAGTTTTAGCATACCTTTTTAATGTATTATAAACTGTTATTTTACCACATCTAACAATTTCTGCAATCTGATTATACGAATTGCCATTTTTTACGAAGATAAAATATAACATCTTGTTGTTTTGCAATCAATTCATTATTTTTTTTCATTGTTGCAATTGTAATCACAATTTGTAAAAAAAATAAAGTGAGAAAGAAAAAATGAAGTTATAAATGTTTTTTAAAACAAATAAACAAAAACAACCCATATTTGTATAATAAATATTACCTTTTTGTATAGCAATCACATTCCAAAAGTCACGTTTAGAAACTTATGATAACTTTCTGTACTTAGTTATTATACCTTTAAAGTAAGTATGTTGAGTTAGAGAAGAAGTTTCCTTTTCTAATAATTGTCTTAGATAAAAGGCATTTATCATTATTAATATATGATCTTTAAGGATTGCAGCTTTTTTTAGCATATGATAAGTTATCTCAAATTTTCTTTTTAACTTCATATTTTCTGTTATCATTGAGTTTGTTTTCATTTATCTTAATGTCTAAGTTGAATGACTGCGACAGTTAATTCTACATATTGGAGTTTCTGACCTTAGAATTTTTTCTAAGTCCTACAGGTATCTATTATACTTGAATCAACTCAGCAATTTATTACATCTTAGAATTTAAGATATATTTAATCAAACTCGTAATGATGAATTCAATAGCAAATTAGTATAAGTATCACAATAATCTTAGATAAAGGATAACGTTGAAGAGAAAAGTAGTTTAAATTGATTTCTTTATTTATAACTTGAAACTCGTAAATAACTTACAAATGAGTTTATAAACTTACAACTAAGTTAATTTACAACTTAAGCAAAAAGCTATTTCTATTATACAAAATTAATTTGCTATAGCTAACTATTTGCTACGCTATAAATTAACTAAATATAGATATATGTTTTAATAAAAATATACTTAAATATAATAAAATGATAAAAATAATATAATTTATAAATATAATACAAAGAAATAAAATAAGTTACAGACATTAAAGAAATTACAAACAAAATAGAATAAACAGAATAAATAGACTGTACAGAAAATACAGAAGAAACAAGTGTAATAGGCAAAACAGAAATTATTGCTGATCACTATTTAACATAGTAGTGATATTGTCTAACGTGAGATCATTATTGATTAACAGATCCTACGTGATATTTGAAGTTGTAATTTCTTCTATTAACACTGTATAAAAAGGTATAGTAGGATAGGATAATTGAAAAATTTTCTTTTCAAATCACTTTTGAAATCTTTCAAGAATATAATAAAAATAAAAAAAATATAAAATAATAAAAGAAAAAAAAATAAATAATTTAAATAAATAATAAAAGAATTAATAAATTATATAACTATTTGAAATTTCCAATTTTGTCAATCATGATATTACTTTAAAAGATCTTCATTAATAGATATTTGTAGAATATTTTCATTCATTTCTTTTATTTGATAAGATACATTTAATAAGATTTGATGAATGTAATATGATTCTTTCCATTTTGATTCTAATTTTTCAGACCATTGCTTTTCTTTTGTCACATAGTAATATAAAACTTTGTCTCCTATTTTAAAATAAAAGATTTTCTTTAGGTTGTAATTATGTCAATCTTTCTGATTTACTTGTGATTTTTTTACATGGTCTTTAGCTTTTCCCCTGATTTGTGATAGATCATTCACTAAGGATTCTATATGTATTTTAGAGTTATATTTTCATCAATTAGTTTATTGAGGGTAATCATTCATTCCTCCTATATGTTAAATAAAGAAAGATATCTTTGTTATAGATTGCTTAAAAGTTTAATATGCAAATAAAGTAGGTGTAATTTGCAAATTCCAATTTGAAATTTCTTGGGCAATTTTAGCTAAAGACTCACATAAAATTCTATTAAATCTTTCTATTAGGCCATTTATTTAGGAATGATAAGGAGTTGATAGAAGATGTTTTATTCTAAATTTATTCATTAATTTATTAACCATTTTGTTATTAAAGTGAGTTTCTCAGTTAGTTAATATCTTCATTAAGCATTTATGTCTACAAATAATTTCTTCATAAACGAATTGAGCTACTTGAGAAGCAGTAGCTTCTGGTATAGCCTTTGCTTCTAGCCACTTAGTAAAATAATTAATAGCTATTATAATATATTTGTTTCCTTTGTCTATTAAGAGTAGAGGTCCTACAAGTCGATTTTAATTTAATAGAAAGGTACTTATATTGCAATAGGATATAAATCTTCATGCTTACTTAGTTTTCCTCTTCTTAGCATTTATCATAGCTTCTAACATATACATGAATATTTTCATACATTTGAGGCCAATAATATCTTCTTCTGATTTTATCAAATATAATATTAGTAGCAAAATATCTAACTGTTGGATCATTATGCATCATATATAAAATAGCTTCCATTTTATGAGTTCTAATTACCCTTAATAGCTTTCCAGGATTTCTTTTATCATTTCTATATAAATAATTATTCTGAACTGTATAAGATATACAAAAGTTTTTAAATTGTTTGATAGCTTTGAGAGTTATTAATTCTGTAAGAATAATTTGTTGTATAAAATAAAAATAAATGTGATTATATTGATTAATATCCATGATGGACTGTATATCACACTGCATATACTTTTACTTTTACCTTAAGTAATATAAGTAATAAATAATATAAATAATAATTATAAAAAAAATTTTAATCTAATTCAGAGAATTCAAGTTGAATATGTTTAAAAGAAATAAGATAGAAGAGAAGTCCTTAAAGTGTTCTATATAACACTTGCATTTGAGTTTTTAATGATTGTTTTTTAATTTCTATCAGCTCATTCTATCATATTTGATTATCCAAATATCTTGAATCCATATCTGATTGAATTTGATCTAATTTATACCTAATTATACACTCGTGCTCAACAGTATTATATGGTAAATTTATCTTACAAGCTTTATAGTATATATGCAGGTGATAGTTTTCTATATTATATGAGTAGTTATATCTAAATCCTCCATTATTTATGGGTTATTCTGCTATAACTAGTGCTCCAAGCCGGTTACGTGATCAGAAACCAGTTTCAAACCGGTTGACTTTTTGCAATCCAGTTGTAGATCATTTTCTTTAGTAAACCGGATTGTAATAATCCGGTTTCATACAAAAACCGATTTATCGAAGAAAACCGGTCTCCGCATAATTTTTATTTTTATTAAGAACATTATGGATTTTAATTAAACACCGATATCACAATTCAATAACGGAAATTGCGAATCGGAACTTATTTTTTAAAAAAAAAATTTTATATTTTTTAGAACACAAAAAATTAATATTGCTACAAATGGATCGCTAATTTTAAATCCAAATCGGGTTAAACTTTAAACATTTAAAATGCCATCAGTTGGCATTTTAAATTTTCGTCGCATTCCAATGTAGTGAATTTTGTAATTGGAGAAAAGCCAGTCTTTACTGCTTCTGAGAAAATATGACTGGAGAATTTTATGTTGAAAATAATAAAGAAG
>CAJVPP010002025.1:0-16677 GCA_910592005.1 Funneliformis mosseae
ATCGACAGATCGATCGACCAGTTTCTAACGCATATTAGTATATACGCCCACATATTCAGTTACATATGAAATTCTTACGAAAATCATCTAATTTTATGCCTCGGCTGAGACTTGAACCTGTGGCTATCGCAGTGTAACTCACAATAGGAGCTCAGTTGTTACCAACTGAACTAGGGACGCCAATTCCTTATATTAAATATTTTTTAATATTATTTAACGAATAAATAAAAAAAATTTCTTTTTTTGAATCAGGTTGAGTCAGATCAGGTAAACCAACCTGACAGGTCAACCAATCAAATTATATATAGCTGATATATTAAAATTTATCGTTTAAAAAATTTTTTTTTTTTTTTAAATGCTGTAGTTTCACATGATCTTTATTAAATTCAAAGTACAAAAATTTCTATTTAATTAAACTAAATTAAGACTGACCCTGTACTTTTCCAGAATCTATTCCCAACTTAAGCTAAAAATATCATATTCTAGTAACTAACCAAATAAGAAAGGACTTGGTCACTACGGCACCAAAAATCCAACTAATAGGATCTATATCAGACTATTTTTATTGACAGATTCATTAATGTAGGTAGAAAAAGTAGTGCTTGTAACATGATATTCTATTGTAGCAGTATTTTCTTTCTTTTTTTTAAGTTGATGTTGTGTGAATTTTCAAATGCAACTTGATGGGAACACCGTTCAACCTATAATGCCTGTATTTGTTCAAATAGGTAATGTATAAAGGCTGAAAGTGTTACATATGTGAGGTCCTTTAATCCCATAGTATTGTAAACAAATGTGTACAGCGTCTGAAGAATCATTCCTTTTATGAGGACAGGTAAGTAAGGAGAGCATTCAGTAAACATATGCCATATGTGCAAATTGGAGATATTTATAGTTAAGCTACTATTTTGAATTAAATCTTGTAAGACTTGTTGTAAGTTTCGTATAATGTTTTTCATTTAGTTTTAGGTAATCAGACATTTCCAAATGTGGGAGAAAATTTCATTGACGCATTTACATTTGACACAAAGTCATGATGAATTAAAAATGCCAGGATGTCTTTCTTTTAGAATTTCCATAGTAGGAAGCATTTCTAAGAGTCTTTGGATTTTTTTCTTTCAGACTACTAAAGCTTCATATGATGTATGTGTCGCAGCAACATTATCATTGATGTAAAAATATAAGGCAGACCAGTTAATATTCAAATGTTGGTACTTGCTGATTACATGAAGGTATCTTATCTTATCATACATTAAGGATTGTGTGATGTTCTTTATAAAGAGTCAGATAGGTGTCAAAATTTCTAAATCTTAATACTTATAGTAGTGATAATCACTATGAGAGAGGTCAAACCTAAGTGCTGCTGTTTTATAAGAGTTCTTTGCAAGATGGTCGACTTTATCATTTAACATGTTTCCTGAATGAGCTTTGACTTTACAGAGACGTATGTTGAGGTGTTGTGATTTGATAACCTCGAAGAGGCTTAGCCATATCGAAAAATTATTAATCTTGAACAATGGTCTGGTAGATGGAGAAAGACATAAAATTCTTTTGAAATTGTGAAATTGTCTAATCACAACTTGTGAATCTGTTATGATGGTAATATGACTATTCTTTAAAGCAATGAGGACGGCAGTAAAATTTGCTTCTAGTTCCGCTATTAATAATGAGAGAAATGTAATAACTAATGCAGATGAAAAGAAGATCATAGGTGAATAAGGATTTGTTTGCAGCTAAGCCATACCCATTCTCATTGAAGGAGTGCCTAAGCCTGTAAGGGAACCATCTATATAGAATTCTAATTGTATAGCAGCAGAAAATTATTGTGAAAGAGTTAGTATTTTTGACTATGTGGTAACATAATAAACTTTAATATTAATGAGAGAGGTGCAGGATGGCGAAATTCAATCAGGGGTAAATTTGAGGGACTATTATGAGACCGATTAAAAATGTAGAGTGCGATATCCTTCATAAGTATTGAAGACCAGATGTTGACATGTTGCTTTTAAGTATTATTGAGTGTTATTTTCACACTGAGGTCAAAGGACGTGATCACTATGAAATTATGATTTTTAAGCCAAGGAGAGTTGCTTTTAAATAGTGTAGGTCTATAGAGTGAATACCTGTTATATTAGTGCAGAATTGTATCAGTAGTATGAGTGTACATGTAATGATTGATATTATCTTAGAACATGACCTATTATCATCGTGTTAACGTTGTAGTCCTAATATGTAATAAATGATCAGACTATTATATCATTTTGCAGTAGTATCATTGGAAATCCATAAGTGGTATTTTGTCTATATGTTGCAGGTTTGGACAATGAGTTGAGCTCGTCGACATCAAGTATGCTTTTAACTTCGAGGTACTATTTTAGAGGTGGTCCTTTCCTGGAAATTGATGATAAATATCTAAGATCTTGGGTAGTATATAATGATTTTTCATCTCAGCTTAATAATTGTTCTACAAACATTAGAGAGTATTTGAAAAGGAATGGAGCTGATTTCCTATAATCTTGTAGTATAAGTGATTGTATTGTAGTGGATCCATCTTGTATTCTATGCGTAAATTGATTTGGTAAAGATAAGTTAATATTCAAATGTTTGAAATCACATAATAGTGCTGGGATCTAGTTGTTAAAATGTTTTGTATTCTTGTAGGATCATAGAACTAGTAGTGATGCTGGTAACCATTTCTTAACTTGCAGTTGTAATAGCCGTATATTAGTGGATATGTCTAATAGACCAGTATCATTTAAGGACATCAGTAAAGCATTACTGAGAACTTGCATGTATCGGTGATAAAGGTATGTAACTCTATAAAAAAATTTTGAGTATATGAGACAAGCAGGCATATCTCTTAAAAAATGAAGTTTTTTCTTAAGCAGAGTTCTGAAGGGTCATATGATGTGATCAGCCAGTGTTTTTGATAAATAAGTCAATTGAGTTCGATATTCAATGCGAGGTATAATGATAACATTAAATGTGTAAATAAGTTGTTTATCTGTTAGTTTTTTGTTAAATATAGTAGCAACTGTGGATTTAACATCCTGAATAGCTTATTTGACGATAAACGTCTTATTACATTTTAGTGAGATCCAGATTTCTAGGTATCTAATAGAGTCTTGAGAACTCGTGGTAATAATCGTATGTGTGAAACCGTTGATGTTTATTTAGATATTTTGGGCTATATTAGTGTTAGTTAAAAGATCTGATTTTGACCAATTCACTTGTATGCTGTTTAAGTCATAAAAACTATTGGCGATATCTATAATTCCACTGAGCTGTTATTTTGAATCTGCGATTCACAATATATCATTCATGTATGCTAAAACTGATGTTTTGCATGATTGTTTATTGAAGGTATTTAGGCGAACATTAGGTTTCCATTCTGCTGACATGATATAGCCAAGATCAGAATTTTGCACTCTATATAATAGAAGATCATAGTAGATACATCATAGGAGGGGTGAAATGATTTCATCTTGATCGATATCTGAAAAAACCTTGTAAGTATCTGTGAGTCTAAAAGAAGTAAAAACTTAGTTTTTCCTTTGTATGAATATGTTTAGAATGAAGAATATAAATTCTTTAGGAAGCTTTAAGCGTTCAAGAGCTCTGACCATCATAAAAATATTGACACAGTCGTAAGCTTTTAACATATCTTGTAGGAGGACTTACAGTTATTTTTTGTTGAAGAGGGCGTCATTTTTAATATTATCTAAAATGTGCAGGAGTTCAAAGGTAAAGCGAAAAAGGAGTCTTACAAAGTTATATCCTTGAGGATATTATATTAGATGAAGACTGTTAAAAGAGATAAATTAACTACAAAACTATATCAGGGTAGGGAAAAAACTAATCTAAATTCTGGTTTGAGAAATTGCTGAACATTATCTTCTAAAATAATGTCTGTTAATTTCTTGAAAAGAGTGTGTGATCTAAAGTATTTAGAGCGATGATTAAAATTTCTGAAGAGGAAGTCAGCCATTGTAATCAGCTGATAACCTGATGTAGAAATTAGTTGATCTAGGTAGAATAAATTGTGATTAATCAAGATTTTTTTGAAAGAGACAAAAATTTTATAAGGAAAGAATTTTGCAATAGAGTGAGTTCCTCCTTTGATTTGGTTAGTGAGAAGAGAAGAAGCAATGAATGATAGCTTAAAGGAAGTAAACTTGATAAGTAAAAGGGAAGCGCTAATTAGATTTTTATAAGAAAGTCTATCGAATAAGTGAGACCAAAAATCAAGGGGAGAAGTGACTAAAAAATGTTGAGATTGGAGTTGAAAAAGTTTTATAATAGAGACATTCTTATAGGTGATAAAGTTAGTGAACTAGTATAGAAGGACAATAGAGAGAGATTTAATTTGTTATGACCAAAGATCATTCAAATTGTAGAATTGTTTGAAGTTTAAAAGAATATTAGGGAGGGTAGAAGCAAATTTATTTTTTTTTCTTGAATAGAGAACGTTTAGGTGATTAATGAGCATTTTTTTAATGATGTAGCACTGCCAGTAACTTTATATTAACAAGTATTTGTATTTATTTGATAGATATATTCATTTTTAAAATTAGTGTAATAATAATTAATTTTTCATTTTTTTTTTAAAAAAAAATTTCTCATTTTTTTATATACAAATCATATTTTTTTAACCATCTATTTTCCTTTTATTCAAACTTTCACAATGTCTTTTTTCTAAGAATTATCAGAAAAAATTTGTAAAATTTTAAATGAATTTAGTCATGAATGTCATATGGTTTTGTTTGAAGAATCAGATAGATTTGTAGCATGGTTGATTAGTAACTAAATTATTGATTTAGTAAGTAATTACAATTCTTTAATCCTTTAAGTAAAATAATTGAATAAGGGCTCGTCATCAAATCTTCAATTTGTAAAAAATCAATGCTGAGATACGAAAAACAAGTATGTTTAATTTTCTAAATTATAGGAATATACTTTCGAATATATAGATCAGTTATTATTAAGATTAAATTATAAATCACATGATTTATAATATGATTTTATATTTATATAGCTTTAGAGTCATATATTTTCTTCCATATATGCTTTTAGCATATGTTAACTTAGGTTTTATTAGAATCAATAGGTTTTTGTATTTAAAAAAATTAATTAATTATATATTTATTTTATTTTCTGTATCTGCTTTTGATCGATATGTAACTAAGAATTAAAATAAAGATTTTTGTAAAGATTTATTTTTAAGTTGGCAAAGCGAATCAAAGTACTCCTTAAAGATTTTAATAAAGTTATTAAAATAATATATGATTTGAATATAAATCATAAATTAGATTTAGCTAAAAAATATCTTCATAAATTTATTACTTGCGAAGATAATGAAAAAGAAAAAGACTTTATTATATTAATGAAATTAATCTGTTTTGTTAAAATGTGATGATAAAATTGTTGAAGGAGTAATTTGTAATATTGCAAAAAAAAATATTGTGAATCATTTTGGGCTTAAAATGAAACTTACCTTTGATGCACATCCTAAAATTAATTGTGAACAAAAAACACATACTGATTCAGGAAAATTAATTAGTAATGGTCTTCGTGCAAATTTTTTAGATCCATCAACCAATAATTCATATATATATAAAAATAAAAATCTTGATCCAGAGATACAAAGAATATATAATGAAGATGGGAATAGTTTTGAAGAATGGTTATATAAAAATGCTGAAGATCATAAATCATGATCAATATTATCATATGAAACATTTAAGCAAAAAGTAAATTTAAATAATAAACAGAAAATAGGTGTAGTATTTTGTGTAAAAAACTATGAAGCTATAGGACATTGGAATAGGATAGATCAGAATTTGCAATAGTATTTATTTATGAAATTGGTATAGTTAAAGAAAGGTATTTTATTTATCCTGAATATGGTATTGCTATTAAAATAATATCAAATTTAATATAGTGTTAGTTAATACAAGCTGTACATGATACAGCTAAACTTAATTTAAGTGAAAGTGACATTTGATACACTAGTGCAATTACTTTAACTGAAAAAACTGCTAAAGTAATGGAAAAAAAAACAGGTATTATAAAGAATTAGATTTTTAATTAATTTTATAAAAATTATTTTTGTATATATTTTATCAATAAAAAAATTATTAAAATAAAGGTCTAACTATATTGATTTAATATTTAATTATCTTATCGATAAAAAAATAATTAACTATATGCATTTTTAATGAAATTTAAAATTTATAATTTAAATTAATAAAATAAATTTTAATTATTAACTATTAATACATTTCAACTATTATAAAGTATTTCAATTTTTATAATATATAATTTTATAGTTTTAAAATATTAATTTATTAATAACACTATTTTAAGTTAACTCAAGTCAAGTCGAATTTAAGTCAAGTTTAAATCAAGTCAAGTTAAATATTTAACTTAATGCTCTGAATGGTTCAGTTCGGTCTAGATTATAGGCCAATCTGAAACCAATCTGAAAATTTTGGTTCAGTTCAGTTCAGATTATAAATCTAAAATGCCAATCTGAAACTGAACTGAACCGTAAACTGGTAAAAATCTGAACTGAACTGAAAATTTCAGATTAATCCAAAATTTCAGATCATTTGGAACGATCCTTTTATCGTTCTTTTGGAATGATAATTTAATCGTTCCAATCGAATGATTTTCTTATTGTTCGTTTAGAATGATAACTTCAATCATTCTAAATGAACAATTTTCTTATCGTTCATTTAGAACGATAACTTCAATCGTTCCAAATGAACATTCTTTATCGTTCGTTTGGAATGATAATTTGATTGTTCCAATTGAACGATTTTCTTATCGTTCGTTTGGAACAATAACTTCAATCATTCCAAATAACCGATTTTCTTATCGTTCGTTTGAAACTATAACTTCAATCATTCTAAACGAATGATTCTTTTATCGTTCTTTTGGAATGACAATTTAATCATTCTAATCAAACAATTTTTTTATCATTCGTTTAGAACGATAATTTGATCATTCCAATCGAATGATAATTTCATCATTCCAATCAAATGATTTTTTTATCATTCGTTTAGAACGATAACTTCAATTGTTCTAATTGAATGATTCTTTTATCATTTGTTTGAAATGATAACTTCAATCGTTCCAAATGAACAATTTTTTTATCGTTCGTTTAGAATGATAACTTCAATCGTTTTAAATGAACAATTTTTTTATTGTTTGTTTAGAACAATAATTTCATTGTTCTAATCGAATAATCCTTTTATCGTTCCAAACGATCTGAAATTTCAGATTAATCTGAAATTTTCAGTTCAGTTCAGATTTTTTTCAGTTCAGATTAGATTTATAATCCGAAAAAAATCTGAACTAAACTGAAAATTTTCAGATTGAAATTTTTGCAATCTAAAACTGAACCAAAGTTGATCTGAACCGAAAATTTTCAGATTAATCTGAACCGTTCAGAGCTTTAATTTAACTTGACTTGAATTTGGTATGACTCACAAATCATTGAGTCAAAAAAATATAAATTTGACTTGATTTAAATTTGACTTGACTAATCTGACTCGTGAGTTAACTTGAATTATTTAGAACTCTAATTGTAAAGTTTTATTATTAAGATAATAATTAACAAATATAAATAATCAATATTAGATTAATATTATTTTAATCAAATTTACATAGTTTTTATCAATTTTTGCATGTATTTTATAATGTAAGTCTTCTAAAATAATTCTTTTAATCAAAAGGAAAACTGTATATTTTTTTTACTTATTAAAAAGATTTGCATAATAGAATACACAAAATTTTAAAAAATTATTTTATTAATAACAAAGTTATAAAATTAATTATAATTTACTGATTATTTTATTTTATTGAGTGATCATTTATCACTTAATTTTAAAATAAAACTATAATTATTATATAAAAAAATTTGATATATTAAATAGTTCTATCTGTTAATTAATAAAAATTTACAAAAATAACAGATCATTTAATTTATTTTTATTTTAAAATATTATATATATTCATATATATTCATATGCAATTATATGTATAAAATTATTATTGATCGATAATAATTCAGATTAACTTATAATCTCAGTCTAAAATTGTAATTCTTAATATTATTTTATTATTCTATTCTAAATAGAAAATTTTATTTATTTATATTACTTTATTGATAATAAATCTTTCATTTTTATTATATTATGATAAAATTTAACTTTATATGTTTATTGATAAATAATTAAAAAGTTATTAACACATTTATTAGAATGTCAAATTGCTAAATATTTAGGAATTAGCAAATTAACTGTACACTATATTTGTCACTATTTTAAAAAATATGAATATATAAAAAACTTTTCATTTTTATATAGAAGATTAAAAATTTTTGAATACAATGATATAAAATATCTTGAAATACTATTTAAAGAAAAGTAGATTAGTTTATTTAAGAATTCCAATCAAAAATAGAACTTTTGGTTAGGATAAAATATTGATCTTGGTGTAATATAGCATAGTGGGCTTTCATTGTGATTGGCTAATTTTTGTAGATCATTTTTTATTATTACTAAAATTCTATTGGTTGATTAAATTGGCGTGATCACATAATATACAAACGATTAAATCAAAAAATAAATTCTCTTAAGTTTATTACCAAATCACTAAAAGTAATAAAATTAACAAAGGATAAAATGATGTGAGAAGTATGATAATCAAGAAGAATAATAATTAAGTGATTTTATTAAAGAATTAAAAGTTAAAATTATTATATTTTGATAATTTAGTTCAAATAAAAAAATATTTAAAGGGCAAAAAATAAACTTGATTTTTTATTTTTTATTATTGTATTTATAAAAATATAAAAATAATATTTACAAAAATCATAATTACCATTAATATCCCAATCCATTAGCATTTTTGTAACCTTATATATAATAGTAATTTCCTTAAATTATGTACTTATTAAAGCATTTACAGATCTTTCGAATTGTAAATCTATATTATTATCTATAATAAAATCTTTATCATTATTAGTATCACCAGTTTCAGTTTCGGTAACATTTAACTCATTTATATACTCATTTATGATCATTCTATCAAATGAACTCACGCTTTTCTGAAAAGCCTTACAATTACTTTCAATTCCACTCACAAGATAATTGACACAATACTGACACTGATTACCTATTTTAAATAAAAGACATTTAAAATGATAAGCATGTCTACAAGTTAGAATACAACCTATCTCGTGAAAATCTATACAATCCTTCAAGTCGCAGTATCTATCTTTTTGGGGCAGATATAATGTATTCAAGCCATTAGCAATACCTTAATATTGACTTAAGCTCTGAGTATCAGAAGTTCGTAAGTTTTGGAATTTAAACATGATGATTTACTGAGATTTTGGTAAACACCTGTAAATAAATTACAAAGAAAGAGAGCAGTATGTTTTTCAAGATATTCTAGCTGTTTTGCTGAATATCTGATGTTATGATTCTCAGAAAATATAGAGGGTGGACAAAAGTATCTGCACACCCTCCATATCGTAAATTAATACTAGTAAAGTTATATGATCGCAATAACAAATTGTGTTTACATGACACTTAAGTATTATTACAGTCAGTTCTTTAAGATGCTTAGGAGTGATAAGCGAAGCAATATTTATGGGTGGTAAGCAGAAGGTTTAATTTAATATTTAGATTTAGAAGAGTGTCAGTAAATTAACAGTTTATTTAATAACTATAACAATGGAGTACTGCCTCAGTTGGCGCTCTGTACTATACAATTGTGTTAAAGGAATTAAACTAAACTATTATATAAAACTATATGTCAGACACACTGCTAAGCTAAAGGAAATTGTTCTCTATTTATATAAAATGAAAAATATAAAGTTATCGAATATATAAAAGAAATAAATATAATAAATAAAATATATAAAATATATGAAATAAATAAGATAAAATAAATAAAAGAAATATATGCTATAGACGACATAGATGACATAAAAGACATATATGATTTCTTAGGAATCGACATCATCCTTTAGATCATCATCATCCATGTCTTCTTTTGTGTAATAGTATTTATTTATATTATAAAAATAAAAAGAATAACAGTTTATTTTTTTTTAATAAATTTTTCTTTTTTGAAAATCTAAAAAAAATGGTAAAAACTAAAGAATTACTGCAATAATTTTTTAAGTGAAAAACAATCTCATATATTATCTTGGCCAGCTCAAAGTCCAGATCTTAATCCAATTGAGAATCTTTGGGCTGAAGTCAAGAAAAGCATCCAAGCTTATAAAAAACCTCTATCTAATTTAACTGATATGTTAAAAAGGTTTAGCAAGAAATTCTGAAGTATACTATCGAAACCTAATCGATAGTATGCTGCAACAAATTCAAACTATGATTGTGGTAAATGATAGCACAACTAAATACTAGTTACTTAGTACAAAATGTAAACCTTAATCAGCTTTAAATAAAATATTAATTGATCGTTTATTGTTAATGCAAAAAAATTATAAGTTTTATATTGAATGAAAAAGTGTGCAGATACTTTTGTCCACCCTCTGTATTTCAGTGAAAGAATTACTATTATGCATTTGATCAATTATTCACGCTTCTTAAATAATTTATTCAGCTGTATTAGATTTACGTATTTACCTTTAAAGTGAGCTATAAAAGTTCTTCACGTAATAATCATTAAATACGTGAAGTGAATCTGAAAAAACTTGAGAGATAGGATGATCAGTTTCAGTTCAATAAAAATATCACTTAAAAACGCCAATGATAACTTATTATAATTTTTACACTAATATTGGTAAAAAATAGCCTAAACACGAAACATGGCTTCTCTATATACTGGCCAATTTTCACTGCAAAATAAAATGGGATAAATATCTAAAACTAACAGAATCATATTGTCTAATAGATTAATAAGATATCTGGCTTCTAGATCTTTATATTATTTGAATTTTCATAATACTATTGAATACATTTGAGTCTACCCTTAAGATGCTATTTCTAACAATAACTTAATCTTGTAAGGTTTTGGCATTTTTGCTAATACCTTCTTATGTTCAAATACATCATAAAAGAGCTTATTAAAAAATTGGTAATTAGCGAGAAATACAGTTTCACAACTATTCAAGAATATATGTAAAGGTTTATTCATCAGAATGATATGTAAAATTTGTTCTGGTATTCCTGATAAATCTTCAACACTAGCACAATGAACTACGGCACGCTGTACATGAAGCTGTTCAGGATAGTCCATAAGTATCACTAATACTCGCGCTTTTATGTAAGTTTTTACTCTAATATTATCTATTAAATGCTTAAGAGTATTTACATAATCCTTAGTCGAATGAAGGGATCCTTCTTTTAGATCAACAAGCTTCGTATTCTCTATGCTTCTATTAGTCTGACATTGTTCAATTCTGTTATCATAACTGTAAATTAAGAGATGTTCAACTCATTTATTATGAGTCTTGGTACAGACAACCTAATAAATGCCTGCTTTCATCCTGTATAACTAAGCTATAAATAAGGAAAGAAATATAAATTAGCATTATGTATAATAATATTTGCATCAATACCACTTTCGTTATGGATACTCTTTTTCTGATTTGTATTATAAAATAGAATGGACACGATTTTTGACAAGGCTTTTAGGAGTATTATAACAAAATGGGTGACTTCATATATAATAGTCATACCACTGTGATAGTATTTATAAATATTATGAAAATCATTCACATTGAGAATAACCAAGTGTTTGACCTATTAAAAAGTTATATATTAGTTGATTATTTACAAACCAAGAACTTGAAATACTCGAATGTCTAGTATACTTACATGTTTTAATAAAAACCTTTTCACTATTATTATATGTATTCTCATGTGTTGAACTTTATGTCTTACAATGGTCTCACATCTTACCGTCAAGCCTGTATTAGATAAGGTTTCTATTACTGATAAAGACATTCCAGACGAATCTAGTAAAAGCCCAACTTCTGCTTTAACTCTATTAATAAATTTATTGTTAAGTCTCGCTAGAAAATAACAAAACGAAACTAGTCTCATTCTGTTTTTTGATTAGTCATATGACCCTTAGTTTGTGAGTTAGTTCTAGCTACTAATTGGTCAAAAAAACCTTTCAATAGTAATTCAGCTTTCTCAAGCATCTTCTTGAATTCTTCTAGATCTAGAATAAGTCTTTCATAATATATATACTGCCTTATATACAAACTCCTGCCATTAGTTTAATCTTCTTATCAAAGGGAATTATCTCTAAAAAAATATCAAAAATATCAACTATATAAAAAGCAATTTAAAATACAGCTACAAATAAAACTATTTATTTACCTAATTTTATTTCATCAAGCTTTGCATATACTTCGTAATATGTAGATTCCAGTTCCTGAAATTCAGATTCAGAATAAAAAATATCACTTTGTAATACATATAACCTACCTTAAAATTCTTTTATATCCTCTTTCAAAATTCTTTTAGGTGGTGGCATATAATTAGGTAAATTAATATGTTCTGGATCATTATCAGTTTTGTATAAATAATAATAACACATCATTGCCTCTTGCGGTAGTTCAAAGAATCTGATTAATCATTTTGAAGCCTTTTTAAATTTCTTTCTTTTACACTGTGTCGAGTTGTAGATAGATAAAACTCATGCTTTGGATGCGAATATATATTAGCATTAGTTTTAGCTTTTTTTTGCATTTACTATTAGTCTATTATAATATTTTCAGTATAAGACTTTGCTAACTAAATTTAAATGTTGGCTTAAATTTAGTATATCTGAGCCTTTCTTTTTTTTTCTTTCATTAGAAAGAGGTTTATCTTTGTAGTAGCTAGACATTTGCTTGTATTTTTTTCTTTTTAATAATTAAATAGTTTTATAATAAAAATTGACATAAAACCCTTATTAGCTAAGTTCTAAATTACCTTTCCATTTACTGAATTATTTTAACAGTATATAGAACGAGCAGTATATTTTAAAAATTTTTTTATCGCAACCCTTGCAAATTTATCCCTATGGCTACGAATCCATTTAAGGTTAGATGATCATCTTTTCATATGAAAATTAATATACGATGATTATTTTAAGATCAACCAATCAGATTTAAGTCTTCTATGCTGTGTAATATAAAGAACAGTATATTGCCTAGGATATATTCATAAATAAGTATTAAATATTTATAATATTTGCAATTATATTTTATTATTTATAAATTTTTTTATAATATATTATGTTATATAGATATTTAAACCTGCATAAAAAAGAAATAAAAATGATTATAAATTTTATTTTATGTATATCTTAGTATTTACTAAATTAATTAATATTTTCTAATGAATTAACTTATGATAAATGAATCTTATTATACAGATATAGATGGAATATTAGTAGATGTTATGTGAAAATCTGTATTTTTTATTAGAGATCAGAGATATACAGTTAAAGATACATTATGTATTAGTCTATTAGCATATAGAATTTAAGAAGGATCAATAAACTCTGAAGATTATGCAAATTTTATTAAAAATATTTTGATATATATATATATATTTTTAATATTTTTATATTAAAATAAATATGATATTTAAATATATTTATATATTTTATAGCTTTCTATAATGTCATTATATTCTGCATAATATAGAATTTTAGTTTTAGATAATGCATCTATATATAGAAACCAATATTTGCAAAATATTTATAAGAAAAAAGGAATAAGATACCATCCTACTCTTTTGATTACAATCCAGTAAGAATTTAATTTTTTACTTTATATATTTAATATATTATATTAATATAATTTTAATTTTATTATTTTAGATGAAACAGGCATTTTTTTATATCAGAGATTATTTATGTCAACATTGTTACTAGGTGGAATCTATATAGAAAATCCAGTTGATACATTAAATTTTAGTTATATTATAATCGGTAAAAATTTGACAAAAGCATGTTTTAAAAGTTAAACATAAAGAACAAGTATTTAGACAAATTGTAAGAATTTAATTTATATTATTTTATAAACCATAATTACATGTTATAAGTAAAATTTTAAAAGCGATATATTGTTTACATTATTTTCTATGAAATTAATAATGCTAATTACAAATTTCCTTTTTAGGTCATTATATTACGCACATTCTTAAAAAGTAAAATTTAATTTTTAGGAAAAAAATTTGTGGAACGGCTGTCACCAAAAAAGGAATGGATTATCATAACTGTGTGTAACATGTATTATAATTCAGGCCGAAATTATAAGTTGGCCCGAATTATTGCCGATCAGTAATAATCTTATGCGTATGAATGCGTATGACACTTCGGAACAATAATGAATTGGGTGGTCCTTTATTTTTTCAAATAGCTGTAAATACATTATTGTATTTTATTAATTTTTTATTATAATAAAATATGAAATAGCTGTAATAGAAATTTTATTTTTAGTATTATATTTTTAATTAATAAAGTAAAGTTATTTAAACCAAAAAAAAATCAGAATTTAATTAAAACCTTAAGCCGGTACAACATATTTTTCATATTAAAATTGTTTATAATACTTTTACATATTAAAATAGGCATATAATAGACATGCTTGAAGAGATCTTCTTACTTTTAAACTTACAAAAATGTTTTTGACGATTTGTGTGAGACAAACGTTAACAATGTCGCACAATTGTATTATACGCAAAGTCAAAAAAGTGGCGAAAAAACAGATCGACATCTATAAAAATGTAATTTGTTATGATCAACATACGACATGCCCGGCAACTCTAAATAAATCTCAGCAGGGTACAAGATCGTTCTGAAATTATTAAAGTGATGCTTTGGAAGATATATGGATTAAAAGGTAATCTACATTTAAATTTAATTTTAAACTCCATTACAAATGCACCTGACAAAAAAGAGAACTTGATCAACATTTATTTCTTGCAGCAGTAGCAGCAACAAGGGGACTCACATGAATGTACAAGGAATAATTGCGGAAAAATGTTATTATAAAATATGTATGCTAAAATAATTGGATTAAATATATTTGATATTTTTATTTGAGTTAATTTTATTTTATTCGTTATTTTCGTTATATTAATTATTTCTATTATATTAATTATCTTTGTTATATTTATTTTAAATAGAAAAAGTTAGTATTTAGAATTTTTGTATATAAACCTCAAAAATCCGCCTTGATCAAAGAATAAGATTTGACGAGTCTTGGGAAAAACCTCCGAAATCTTGAAATCATAAAATTCCACCCTTTCAAACCTTTATCGTTGTCTCCATATAGACTTGACTATAATAACCAACTACACTATTAAAAAGATGAAAAAATCTTTCTTAGAGTTAGATTTAAAATCTTCGTTGATTTATCTGGTTTCGGTTTAAAATCGGGTTAAAAACATTTTTGCAAAATTAATTCAGAACCATTTTCAGGACAGGAATAGCTACGATATTTACGTCGTAGAATACTTTGAACTCGAATATCTTTTATTTGTTTGTTAAAAAAATATTTTATTTATCAAAAATAATCAAGAAAAAAATTTAGGATCGATTTTTTATGGCAAAAAAATAATTTTCTTTTATCTTTTATATAGTTTGGTTTTTTTGTCCGCACCTCTTTCAGGTGCGATCACTTCAGAAATATAATGTATATTTATTATTATTTTTATTATTATTATCATGACGATTTTCGGGTTCGATCGCATTGATTGTCTTCAAAATCTTGTTCAACTTTAATTAATATTATTCGACATCACCTAAAATATTTGGAAATCGAAATGACATTATTTTATATTATGAAACAAAAAAAAAAGTTTCTTTTGTAATACTGCGCCAAACTCCAAAGGATCTGCAACGAGGAATGGGAAATTAACGATTTGTTATTCTAAATTTTAACTTTGTAAAAAAAATTTTTTTTAATTTTTCTTTGTTTTGATTGATCGATTCATTATCTTTCGGTTAATTACCTTTGTTAATTAACCAAGTTAATTAACGCCTCGTCCATCCCAGATTAAAATTTTCAATTTCGGTTGATATATACGATCGTGACATGGAATCCTATGTTTAATTCAAATTTACCTAAAAGTTTTATGTTCATTCTTCCTAACAACCTATATGATTGTGATAATGTTATATTTAAAGATAGATAGTCATTTTTTTTTATTTAATGTAATCTTTGACATCGAAATAAAAAAGGTAAAGTCATATCGGGTCATGTATAAACAATTATACAACAAAAAATTTTTTCATTGGACTAACGGACTTTTAACTAGACGCGTATACATTTATTGTTGTGTTCCTTTTTCTGTAATAATAATGCGTGATGATCAAATGATCAAAGTTTAAAGCTATAAACAAGCTAAAAACGTAACTTAATTAATTTTTCGCGTGCTAAATCTTTTTCGCATATATCATACTGCCAACAAGAATATTTTATAAATTTAAAACTTTATACACGTTAAGCTATATTCGCAAACTAACAAGGATAAATTTTATTTCGAAAATGAGCAAAACCCACTATCATGGACATGAGGGTAAATAAGCATGAAATTCAGCAAAAAAAAAAAAAATTAGTTTTCTAACCATCCTTTCGACTTTAGCCCTCGTCTCTTATTTGAAGCAGCAAAAGGATCGATCATATCGTGG
>CAJVPP010002026.1:0-16676 GCA_910592005.1 Funneliformis mosseae
AGATTTTTATTGCATTTTAGTTTTTGATGTTATTAGATTAAATGTATTAAGCTCTAAATTTTAGTCAAAAATTTCTCAGAACCTGATTTTCCTAGAAACACTCCCATATATTAGATATATATTATGTATTAATATAAAATAAATATTAATAATTACATAATACATATATAATTAATTTTTTACCTCATGTATAATCACATTTTTCTTTATAAATATACTTTTATTGATTCAAATTACTAATAAATTTATTAAAAAAAACCTCTCTTTAGTCATATTATATAGTATTTTTATAATTATATCAATTTTTTTATTCTCAAAAAATATAACTTTATAGGAAGTCAATTGTATAAGATGTATAAAATTTTTTTTAATTTTTAAAAAATTAAAATTAATATTTAAATAAATTCTTATTTAAATATATAAATTTTAGAAAAATAAATCTAATTAATATAAACATTAATTATAAAAGTAGATAATTAATTTGGTTTTAAATAGCTTATTAAATATATTTTAAACTAAATATTAATCTTATTTATAAATTTTAAATAAAAAATAATAATTTTAAATTTTAAAAAATTCTTTAATTCTATTTTTTTTTAATAATTATTTTAAATATTATAAATTTATTAAATTTATAATATATATAATAACAATTTTAGATTATTTTTATATATTTAAAAATAATTTTTTGATTTGATTTTTATAACATTATAAAGAATAAGTTTATTTTTTAATTATATTTTATATTAATCAAATTAAGAATTTATAAGATTTTTATTAAAAACTAAATCTGAGTTAATCATTTTTTGTTATAGTAGTTTTAATAATATTAATAGTAATTAATAATATAATAACTATAATTAGCTATAATTAAAAAGAAGTTTGATATCAATAATTTTAAGTATCTTATTAATAATAGTATTTTTTATTAAAATTTTCAATGCTAATTAAAAAGATATATATATCCGATAGCAAAATATTTTATTACAATTAATTTTAATAATGAAATATGTTTTTGAGTACTTATCATACTTATATTATTTAGAGAATATTAAATAATAACATTATAGAAAACTTAAGTTTGATTTTACGTAATCAATATTCGCTATATGAATAAAAACATAAACGCATTATTTAGTAATAATACAATTATGTAGTTTTGGTTTTGTTGCAGTATACTTCCATATGAAAAGTGGGAGGAAAGAAATATATATATATACTATATTAAATATTAATAATAGTTTTTTAAAATTTTACAATACATTACAAAATATTCATCTATTATGACAATCTTTATAATTTGTCACGGAATTTTATAAATAAGATAAGGAATTCAGTATATACATACATACATTAAATAATAATTTTGCATAACCAAACTGATTATTATTCAGTCTCCATTTTGATCTCGGCCTCTTCCGTAACTAATAATTTCTTGAGAGGAATTGCCTCCTAAAGACAAATAAAAACAGTAATCAACAAGGGAAAAGATGTTTTAACGAAATGATATTAATTTTTTTACTCACCTTTAAAAACGTCTCAAACTCTTTGTGAACTTGTTCAATCTTTGATTTCTTGGCCAAGTTACTATCTCCTAATTCCATCTTTCTTTTCAACTTGTTATGTAAAACTTCTTGCAACCTAGATTTATAAAAATCAAAGTTTAACAATTCCTTTTAATTAGATCCCTAATAAATAATTTAAGATTTATTTTTTCTTTACCTTAAACGCTCTTCTTTCTCATGATTCAATCGTTGAAGCATTCTATGATGTTGTTGTTGTCTTTTTGTAGCTCCTTCGGGCAATTGAGCCGTTAATTCATCAGACGCATTTTTTAAAAATTCCTCTTCTGACAAAAGAGGAACCTTTTGATATATGGATCTAAATGATCGACATTTGCGAATCTCTCTTTGAAGATAGTTTTTCATATAATTGAGATCTTGCAATTGTAGATGAATTTTATCCATAGCCAATTTCGCTTCCTGCGTAGCAAACTTGCCCGAATTCTTTTCTAAATTAGATTTACGATTAAGTGATCTAAGTTGTATAAATGAACTGGCAAGTTGTGATTTTATTCCATCAGTTGATGGATCCGCCGAAAACTTTTTTATAATAAATCAAATCATTTAATAAAAAGAAATCGGAAGTAAATCGATTTAACTAATTTGAACCGTTTCACCTACATTTTGATTTTTTTCTGCTTTTTGTAATATTTCCGAAGTTAATTGTTTAATTAATGTGCATTTAGCGCTAAGGTCGACAAGGTGTGGTAGCGTTGGGGTAACATTTTGAACTTTTGACTCGATAATACTGCCTTTTCCTTGTTGTACCATCTTAGAAATCGCACTAGTTGAGAAGGGAAATAAACTAATTTCTGACCCTATCTTGATAAATATTTACAGCTTTTACTCGAAATACTCGAAAATGAATGTATATACTACACACAAAACTGTATCAAATAACCTTTAAGAGGGTTTTGCTTAGTTTAAAATTTAAAAATAGGGCGTATTTATACTGGGGTATAGCCACATATTCTCAAGAATCACGTGATATACATTTTATTACTTATGTCACGTGTAGAAAGTCGGTCTTTATTAATGATTTTAATAAATTATTAAAAAAAAGATTCCTACAGATTGGAAAACCAAGCCCACAAATTATTTTCCGGTAAATCCATGAGGAAATGCTTGATGATATTTCCATGCGGTGGCAACGATGTCTTTAACATTCTTATATTTTCTAGTCCATCCAAGTATTTTTTCAGCTCGACTCGAACCAGCAATCAACACGGCTGGATCGCCAGGTCTACGACCTTCGACCACGGCAGGGATTGGATGTCCCGTAACTTTTCTAGCGGCTTCAATTACTTCTTTAACGGAATACCCTTCACCTGAACCCAAATTAAATTTTTGAGATTTATTTTCTTTCATGAGGTACTCCAAAGCCTTAATATGTGCGTGTGCCAAATCTGTAACATGTATATAATCTCTAATACAAGTTCCATCTCTAGTATCATAATCATCACCGTAAATCTTAATTTGAGGTCTACGACCAAGAGCCACTTGAAGTACGAGAGGAATCAAATGACTTTCTGGATTATGATCCTCACCGATTTCACCGCTTTCATGGGCTCCACAGGCATTGAAATATCGAAGGCAAACGTACTTTATATCATACGCATTTTCACACCAATTGAGGATTTTTTCTACGGTGAGTTTTGTATCACCATAAGGATTAATTGGAATGGTTGTATCATTATCTTCTATGGGGGTCGTTTCAGGATTACCAAAGATAGCGGCAGTTGAGGAGAAGATAAAATGTTTTACATCATATTTTCGCATGGTCTGCAATAAATAAATTGTTCCGGCGACATTATTTTCGTAATAACGTAAAGGATCCTCGACGCTTTCCCCAACTTCAATGGAAGCGCAGAAGTGCATCACGGCTTTAGGTCTGTGTTTTTCGAAAACAGGCTCAATTGATCTTTTATCGCAGATATCTGCTTCTTCAAAAGTTACGCCTTTAGGAATGGATTCTACGTGTCCTTTAGAGAGGTTATCAAGAATAACAACTTCATAATCAGGTAGAGCGGCAAGTTCACGAACAATATGAGAACCGATATAACCAGCTCCGCCACAGATAAGGACCTTCATTAATTATGCTTAGACTTTTGGTTGAAAAAAAATCAAAAAAAAAAAACAAGTTCAGTAAATTACCACTTTTATTTTTTCATATTTGAGAAATAATATTAATTAAAAGATGGGTATACCTTAAAAAAAAAAAAAAATAAAATAAATGAAAAAATAATGAAAACAAAATGAAAAGTGGAATGAAAAGTGATAAGGATTGAACCTTTTACTACTATTCAAAATTTTTGGAAGAAATTAAGTCAAACGGAAGAAAACATCCGATTCATTAGATGAATGTCTGTATTTTCTAAATGCATGTGTATGCAATGCATTGTACATGTTTCAAAAATTTTACTTTATGTCAAACGCAAACCCCAAATATTATAAGAACCATTGTCGCACATAAAGCTAATTTTAGTACCAGCTTTTTTACACAGTAATCGTCCAATCATATGTTAAATCTCGAAATTTGTCATCTTTTAAATAAATAAAAATTATCGTGAAAAAAAAAAAAAAATTCGCTTTGCCTACGCGAAAAAAAAAAGAACATATAATGAGCAAATCATCTTCTAAGCGAGCCTCTGCAGCTCAAGATCGTTTAGAGCTAATCCAAAGCAGAGTTATTGTAGAACGTGACAGCGTTTCCAGTGTATGTAAAGGCTAATGTTTCGCTATTCGATTTTTTAACTAATAGTTGTTTCGGTATTATCTATTAAAGATATCATCAAGTGACTTTCCTTTTCATACTAGTAATCGATATTCAAATATTGATTTTTTAGAAAAAATAAGGAAGGTGAGTTTCTATTTTAATATAAATCAATTCAAACATTTATTTTTCGTTTACAATTTTTTTTCCCCCTTTCTAGAAACTAAGAGTCTCCATCGAAAAAAAATCTCAATATGATATGGAATTTGACCTAATTGGAGTTGATGCATCAATAGCAAACGCGTTAAGAAGGATTATGATCGCCGAGGTAAGTCTTGATTTGATAAGGTTTAAAATTTTAACTTTTTAAAATATTTACAAGATTGATCTTCGATTTAGGTACCAACCTTGGCCATCGAAAAGGTTTTTGTTTATGACAATACATCAATAGTACAAGATGAAGTCTTGGCACATCGGTTAGGCTTAATTCCAATAAAAGCCAATCCTGATGAATTTGACTTTAAACTATGTATTTACAAGAATTTTCCAATGAAATCATTGTTATCTGGTACTTTATTGATTCGCTTCTGATTGTTTTTTTTGTAAAAATTAGCGACCGAGCATCCAACAGATCAGAACACAATTGTATTTAAACTGAAACAAGAATGCAAGCGTAATCCTAAAACTGCGGCAAATGAAACGGATCCAAAAAAATTATATTTAAATCACAATGGTCTTTATTCATTTTTGGTAATGCATAATTTTTTATTTAACTTATTGATATATGATTTTTGTTTTTAGTCTACTCTACAGCTCTAATATGGGAACCTAAAGGCGATCAAGCTGACAGGTTCAAAGATTCTCAGATTCGACCCGTTCATCAAGATATCCTTGTAGCACAAATGAGACCAGGTCAGAAAATAGAATTGGAAGCACATTGTGAAAAAGGATGTGGCAAAGAACATGCAAAATGGTCCCCCGTTGGTAAACATTTTAACTTTTTGATTTTTAATTCTACATGTTCTCCACCCTAGATCTTAACAAGTTTCCATCATTCACTCAGCAACCGCATCGTATCGCTTAATGCCAGAAATAATTTTGAAGGAGGAAATTACTGGAGATCTGGCCATTAAATTTGCCTCGTGTTTTACCCCAGGTGTAGTTGAAGTCAAGGATGAAAATGGTAAACATCTCACAACTTAAATTGAAATGTTAAAACATTCAAAATCATATAACTTTCTTGTCGTTCAAGTCGATGGGAAAACTATAGAAGTTGCCAAGGTAGTAAACCCACGGATTGACATGGTCAGTCGGGAAGTATTACGACATAAAGAATTTGAAGACAAAGTACAACTTACACGGATACGAGATCATTTCATTTGTAAGAATTTTTTTTTTTCTTTCCATTTATTAAACTAAAATTTTCTATTACTAAAAAAAGTGATTGATCGATCGTTTAAAGTTAGAGTTGAATCTACGGGAATTCTAGATTCGGAGAAAATTGTCTTTGATTCTCTACAAATTTTGTCATCTAAATGTACAATGCTCTTAAAAGCATTAGAAGTGAAATTAAAGGAGAAAAAGAAAGAAGCGGATGAAAACCTAAAAAATGAAAATCTTATGGATATAGATATTTGATCATTATATCCATTTAACTGAAGAGGTCTCTATGATGACGTTGGTGTCTGATTGTTGCTGTTCATAATTCAATTTTGCTTCACTATGTACTTTTACGATTAAAAAAAGTTTAATATTTAAAGATTTAATTAAAAAATAAAATCAACATCATTAATAATATAAATTCGGAAAACTTACCATTATCTGAATCAGCGATACTTTTCGTTGTTAAATCATCATCCATGTTTTCACCACTTTCTAATTGAACAATCGTTTCTTCGAGTTTTGTAATTTTTAATTGCATATTTTCTTTATAATCATTATATTTCATTTTAGACCAATTTAAATGTAACAACATTGAACCGAATATCACCCAAGAAAAATACGAATAAATGTAAGGGGAATATTTTTTTAATTTTGATTCTTTATTTGTAGATAATGGCGCGACAGTAGAGTAAGAATTTGTTAAGAGAGAATAGGGTTTGAAAGAATTATTTCGAATAAAAAGGTATTTGGGCGAATGATTAAATAATCTAATAAATAGATGCGAAGTCATGATGATTTTTAAAGAGTGAGCAAAAAACATTTTTTATCCATCACAACTTTTTTATATGTATGGATGGACGTATCATGTGACATATGTCGTAACCAACTAAATTTGGTTTCCCAATGCTTATAAAAAAAAAAATCAGTGAATATGCATATACTGTATTGGTATTATTTCTATGAAAATTCTAACTAATGAAGGTATAACGTTTTCATTATAATATGATTAAAGTTTAAACCCAGAGTGTAATGCCACAATTCCAAAAGTCAGATCTTCCCAGCCATCTCCTACAATAGTAAATCCCGCGTCTTTTATCATTTCAGCAAATTGCTCTTGTGAAGGGAACCGACGAATGCTTTCCACTAAATATTGATAAGAATCTCTATCTGCAGCAATTATTTGTCCAATCACCGGAATTATTTGAAAGGAATAAAAGTTATATATCCTAAATACATCGAATACATATCAAGTCAATTTTCTTTTTGATTGGTGAATCATCTAAGGGTATATTTAACTTACGATGAGATTAAAGGATTTTGGACCTTTCCAAATTCCAAACACATAAATCTTCCACCGGGCTTCAAGGTTCGATACGCTTCACGTAATACACGATCTATATGAGTACAATTACGGATACCAAATGCTATTGTGTATACATCAAATGAATTTGATGGAATTGATGAAAGATTTTCCGCGTTTCCAATTTCAAATGTTGCTTGTGATGCTTAATAATAGTATAAAAGAAAGAGGACGAGATTAAGTATCATAATTTTTATTATTATGATTATGATGATAACATAAAGTTGAATTTTTAATGCTTACTATGATTGTATGAAGATTTAGCGAATCGTTTTTTACCAACCTCGAGCATTTTAGGATTAATATCCAATAGCGTGACTTGAGCACTAGCATCTCCATGAATCTCTTTACAATAATTCAGGAATCCCATGGCGATGTCACCTACGTAACACCATGAGCCACAACAGATTAATGTGTAATATGATTCAAATTAACTGATTATCGGAACCTACCAGTTCCTCCTGCAACATCCAATAATTTTGTGCCAGGTCCTGGAGCCATAGTTCTAATGAAATGGTCTTTCCATAACCTATGAACTCCTAAACTCATGGCGTCATTCATTACATCATATTTTGTTGCTACGTTTTCAAAAACTTGTCCGACTAATCAATCATTGACAAAATATGTATTATATATCCGCATCGATCGTTGATTTATTTAAAGTTGCTTTTAATTACCTAAATTCTCTTTCATGCTTTCTGGAACATTCTTAAATCCAAAGTGCGTTTCAGGTTCTTGTTTTGTATCATATTGAGCACGGTGAAATTTTATAGATGTTGAACATAAACTTCGCAAACCTTTATTGTAAATATAAGGTTTAACTATTGTTGAATGCAAACGTTTTAATTGATTTCGCGAAATCATTTTAATTTTTGGTTGGGGCTGTTCAAAATTTCAAAATTTATAAAATGATTGGTGGTGATCAAAAAAAAAAAAAAAAAAAAATTCTGTAAATCTTTTGATTAAAACAATTGCTCTCTTTTTGTCTTGCTAGAGACTTCCACGTCTTTTGTAGAGAAACTCTCACATGACCCTTTATAATCCATCGTGAAAGAATACAAAATTCAAGTGTTAACCGATTATTTCTATTTGTAAAACACGATTTCGTTAAACTATATTCGTTTTAATGAAAACGCGAAAATTACACGAACGTAACAATCGAATTGAGCATAAATCTAATTCAACAAGTTGAAGGACGTCTAATAAATAAAAAGAAAGTTAGAACTACTATCCGTTTCGACAAATTTTAGAATTTATCAACCAAGTTTTATTTATTATTTATCAATATAGTCCCATTCAATTCACCAAAGTAATCTTTATTCGTATATCAAGAGACAAATTAGCACATTCCAAATATGTCTCATTTTATTGCATTTATGAGTGTTTATTAATCAGTTCTATGTTATTGGTCACCGTAATAGTCCTAATGATCCCCCATCTCAATATGTCAAAATCACACAAAAATTTTGTGTAAAAGTTTATATTTATATTCATTTTTTTTTGTATGATAAGTCTTGTTTTGATAAAATGTTACAGCCCTCAACTATTAAACGAAGATTAAACACTCAATTGAACGAATTCAAAAGAGCAAGGCAAATTTGGTCAGAACTTAATGACAATGGTATTACGACGGCCAATTCCCTTATGAATATAAAATTACAAGAACGGTATATTGACTCGATATTAATCGATATTAATCACATCCCAATGTTTTATTAATAATAAAATGTATTTTATATACTTTAGGCAAATTGATTATTCATTATATTGGAAAGAAGAATTGGATAATTTACCTAATTTAGAAAAAAATCATGAAACTGAAAATGAAACGTATAAAAATTTGTTATGCTCTTTACATCAAATATTTGAAAAAATGGTAATCCTTTTTATAAAATGATTAAAAAAAATTTTTTTCTTTAATAATTTTTTTTTTTAATATTTTTTTTTTTTTTTTTTAATAAACGAATAGAGTTTACAATATACAAAAATGAAAATGCAAACATTACAAATGGAATCATTACTTGAAGAAACTTGTGAAAGTATGGGAGAAGAATTTACATATAATACGTCATTATATTTAACATGTCCATTAGAAACATTTGGTAATTATTAGTTAAATTTATTAATAAAATTTTATAACATTAAATTAACAAATTTTATATTATTTTTATTTAGTTAATAAATCATTAAATATATTAAATATGTATACACAAGAATTAAATTTAAAACAAAATATAATATCATCAATAGAATTAATAAATGAAAGAGAAAAAATCATGATTATATTATCCAGTTGGTTAAATCAACCTTTTATTAATTATAAAAAAATTAAGGAATTTGAAGAAATTTGTGAAATTGAAATTAATTATGAAGAAAAATATAATAAAGATTAAATAGTAAATTACAGGTTTATATTTTCATTTAAAATAATTTAATATTATATTTTTTTATAAAATTTTAAACTTAATTAAATATATTTATTATTTATTATATTAATAATATCTATAAAAATTTATTTTAATTTAATTAATCTTTTTTAATATAATTTTTATAATATAATTTACTAATTTTACTAATTACAATAAATTATTTACTAAATAATTATATTTTAAAAAAATGTTTATTTTGAATTTATTAATAATTTAAAAATAATATTATAAAATAAATAATTAAATTTAATATATTTATTTAATTAAAGTAAAAAAAAAATATTTTAATATTTATATATATATTTTTTAATTTATTTTATTTAAATAAAATTAAAATACAAAATTATAAAAATTTTATACTATTAATAAATAAATTTATTTTCTTATATTATAAGTATTATATTTATTTAAAACTAAATAATTCTAAATATAAGCAATTTTATCTAAAAATAAGTAATAATAAATAATTAATACTATAATAAATATTATTAATTTATAGTATAAAAATTTATTTAAGATTTATATTAATTTATAATAAAATTTATCAAATAGTATTTTATTAAAAAAATATTATAAGAATAATTTTTAAATTAAAATTAAATATTAATATTTTTAGTTGATTATTAAATAAAATATAATTATAAGTATAATTCTTTAAAAGGTAATATATAATATAAATAAAAATCTAAATTTTTTAAATTATAATATTAAATATTTATTTTATAGATTTTTAATATTTATAATTACTATAATAAAACAAATTTACTTTTTAATTATAACAAAAATCTTATTGCTAAAGTAAAAAAAATAGTTTAAAATTTAAATAAATTTTAATATTAAGTTAAATAAAAGAAAATAATATAAAGTAATTATTATTTTAATAAAAAATAAAATAGTTTTACTTTTTTAGATTGTATAATTTATAAAATTGATCACAAATCTGAATTATAAGAATTAGTATCATAAATTATTTTAAGAAAATAAGTAACTAAAATTACTTATTTAAATATATTTTTAATTTGATAAAATATTTAAATATTAGTTTTGCTAATTTTTTATATAATTTCTATTTTATAAACTTTAATATAATTGATTTTTCTTGAGTTTTACAGATTTTTTAATAAGATTTTATTTTTTACTATTTAAATGACTTATAAAATCTTTAAGTTTTATTTAGCGATCTTATAAGTAACTAATTAAGAAAAAATAAATAAATATGAAGCTTGTTATTGATAATGATCAACTAAGATAAATATTTTTTTATTTCATTTTTTGTTTTAATACAAATCTCATAAAATACTTATAATCTAATATGATAATATTAATTTTCTAAAAAATCTATTTCTATATATTAATCATAAATAATTACTTTTTACAATTTTTTAAATAATATAATTTATATCTTCTAAAAAAATAATAATTTGATTACATAATTCTAGTTTTTTATTTTAACTACAGAAAAGCAATTATAAATTTTATATTTATATAATTAAACTATTTTAAAAAATAATTAAACTTATTTTTGATAAATTTTCTTTTCATATTTTTATCTTTATAATAATAACTTAATCATATTTATCATATCTATTATATTTATTATCATTCAATTTATTTGGTATCTCATCACTTAAAAATTTTTTTTTTTAATATCTTTTTCATTATCTCAATCTTAACTAAAATATAAATTATATTAATATCATTTGAAAAATTATTATATTTATCTTAATTTTTTGATTTCTTTATTATAAAATAAGAATTAAAATCTGATGTAGTAAAATTTTTTTTATATCAGCTAATTATCTTTTTTTATTATATTTTCTTTTATATTATATATTTAATCTTTTAAATTCATATTTATCATTACATTTATTATTATATAATAATAAATAAGAATATTCTTTTAATATTATTAATATATAAAGTATAATTAAGATTTCTAGATAAAATCTAGAGGTTTTACAATTGTATAAATAGTAAAAGGTAAAATTTTAAAAAATTATATTAAATCTTATTAAAAATTTATGAAATTTAAAAAGAAGTAAAACTATATTAAACTTATAAAAATAAAAAACTATATTAAAATCTTAGTAAAAATTAGTAAAATTAAAGTTTTAGATATTTTATCAAATTTAAAATAAATTTAAACAAACCTTAAATATAGTATTATATAAAATAACTAATATAATTTTTAAGATTAAGAGAATATTAAATCTAAAGAATTAAAATATAAGTTAAAATATCAGTATATATAATTAATATGTTTATCTTAGTTAAATTTTAATTTTATTTTCTCTAATATATTATTAGTTTAATTAATTTTAGATTGGTCTTAAAAATTCATTTATATAAATTTAATCTTAAATATATTTATAGTTTTATTGACAGTCATTAAATTTATTTGAATTAACTTTTAAAAATTATACATATATAAATACACATAGAGTAAGTCTTAAAATAATATCAGTTTTATAAATAATCTATTGAATAATATATTATTTTATATTATTTATATTTTCTTAAGTTATAGAATTATATTTATATCTAAATAATCTAATAATTTTTTTTTAAGCTTATAATCTTATCTTCAAATATTTTAAAGAATAAATACTAAAAAATAATTTTCATTTGCTTTAATATGATTGACTTTTCTTACAATATTTATTTGATAAAATAAATTAATAGCTTCTTAATACTTATTATGTTAATTATAATTATAGAATTAAAAAATTTTATAAATTTAAAATTTAACTATTAAATAAATTAGATTTTTTAATAAATCTTATAAAAATTTAACAATTATATTTAAAAATATCAAATTATTTACATAAATGATCAATAATAAATTATTAAAAAAAGAATATTTTTTGACCTTTCTATCTCTACTTTTTAAGATAAATAAGTATTAATAATAGTTTTTCTTTATATAATAACTTTGAATTTTAAATATTATTAATAGGTTTTATATCATATGATAAATTTAAATCTATTGTAAATTTATAATATTTCTTTAAAATTGATTCTATGAAATATTTTGCAATAATCTTTATTCTATAAAATTATTCTAAAATAATGTAATTAATAATTTTATTAATGTTTTGATTTTCAACTCTTTGACCTATCAATATTATTAACTATTTTTACTATATATACAGGATTAAAGGTAATATTCTTATTAGTTGATTTATGTTAAAATTTCTTTTTTATTTATTCTAACTAAAAAACATTATTTTTTAATAATTAATCATAGTAATTTGTAAATAAATTAAAATCAGATAAGTTATTATTAGAAGAATTATTATTTTACAATTACTTCTATTATACTTTTATAACTCTATTTTTAAATTTAGTATTATCTAACTTATTTTTGCTTCTTGATTTTAATTTTAAACTCTATTTTTAATTTTGAATTTGATAATTTCTTTTATAATTTACTGTATTTCTCTAAAATAAATAATTCTTAAAAATAAGCTATTTTAAATTAATTAAATATCTAAAAATAAGTATTTAATTAAATTAAATAAATTAAATTTATATAATACACAATTTTAATTTCAAAAAAAAAAATTTATTTTTAATATTTTAAATATACAAATTATGTTAAATATAAACTTAATATTATTTTTTAATATTATTAGTCTAAAGCGAAGTAAAAAACTTTTATATACTAGTCACATATTACACAAAGTATCTCGTTTAAAATTTAAGTTGATATATGATTGGTCTTTTTCATTATACTTATACTTTAGACTTAATAATAGTTTCTAAAATTATTCCCTAGTTGTTAATATCATCATTACTATCAGTATTATCTTTATCAAGGATTTTTAAATCAGAATTAAAATTAATCAGTATTTTACAAATTTTAAAGAATTCTATAATAATTTTATTAAGAATTTTTTTAAGACATAAATATATATCACTAAATTTAATATGATGAAAATGTTTTCTAACATTATTATTAGGCAATCAAGTATATCATTTTTTATAAAGATTATTTTTGAATAATTTATTTATTAAAATATCTAATAGCTGATAAATGCTAGCCAATCTACTTAAAATTACTGAAAGATTAAAACCAATTTTATAAAACTTTGTTTTTACTTATTTTTCTAAATAATCTTTAAAAAAATTGTATATAAACATTGTCAGATTTTTTTAAGATCTATTTTTTATTATTATATTATTAAGATAATTTACATATTTTATTATTATATTAGAATTTATCTAACTATTTTTTTAAAACTAACAATAATATTAAAAGAATTCTTTGTATAATATTCATTTTTTTGAAAATATTTATTTTAAAGTTTAGTTTTATTTATAATAATAAATTTTAATTATATGTTATAATAAATAATAATTAATATAATTAATAATTACCAAATTTGTAATAAGAATTGATAGAATTTTATATTAAATTTATTATTTAATTTTAAAATTCAATAATTAATTTAGTTAAAATACCCAAAAATAAATAATAATATAGCAAAAATATATGTTTATTTTAAAAGAACATGGTAATTTAAAAACTAAAAATTTTTGATCTCAAATGCAATTTTTCAACTTTAATCTTAATATTCTTAATCTTAAAATCAGTAATATATTATTTAAATAAATATAATTTAATTGTATGATTAATAATACAATAATAGTTATAAGTATCTGATCTCTTATAATTTTTAAAATTAATTAATAAATATCCATTAAAATTTTCAAAATTTAAGTACAATATAAATGTTGATTACAGTAAAATTATAGACTTATATAACATATAGATCAAAAATTAGATGATTAATAAATTTTAATTATAAAATGCTGATATTTTTTAATAAATTAACAAAATAGTTTTTTTTAATAAATTTCAATAATGACTGAAATAGAATTCTAAAAATATAGCTATTTTATATT
This sequence comes from Funneliformis mosseae, assembly GCA_910592005.1. NCBI lineage: Eukaryota > Fungi > Glomeromycota > Glomeromycetes > Glomerales > Glomeraceae > Funneliformis > Funneliformis mosseae. The sequence continues at coordinate 14,356 of CAJVPP010002026.1, forward strand.
ATATCTATTGTAATAAAATTATAATATTTATTATATTTAAAAATACTATTTAAATAAAGATTTTAGTAATAAATAAAGTTATAATATCTGTTAAAAAATAAATATTATAATGATTTTTCAGATTTATAATTTGATAAACTAATTTTTTTTTAGCAAAAATCTAATATTAATTTTATATATAATTTCTATAAAAATGACTTTTTAACTTATATATGTGATTTTTTTAGAAAAGATAACTTAAACTAAATTTGGCAAAAAGTTAAAAAATATAAATATAAATATTATTTAAAAAATAAAATGAAAAATACAGTAGTATTGAAATTTTCTAAATATCTATGTAAATCTGTCTAAAATTCTGTAAAAAAATATATGGGTTGATTGCTAGGAAAATCAGGTTCTGGGAATTTTTTAGCGAAATTGAGATTTTTATTGCATTTTAGTTTTTGATGTTATTAGATTAAAATGTATTAAGCTCTTAAATTTAGTCAAAAATTTCTCAGAACCTGATTTTCCTAAAAACACTCCCATATAATAACTTCTAAAAATTAATATATTAAAAAAAAATCTATATATTTAAGAAGTTTAGAAATTAAATAATAAAAATGAAATTATTTCTATAAAAAAGGCATTTTTTTTTTAAACATAAAATTTATTGATCATTTAATTTCTAAACCATATATAATACAAATCTATAATTTTACAGATTATTAAAATTAAATTTAAAAAAAATTTTAATAAATATTATTAATTAACTTTAAGAATTATGAGAGATTGAATACTTATAATCACTACTGTAATTCTTATTAAATTTATAATTAATAAATAAAATTTGAAAAAAATTAGTATACATATTTACAAACTCATATTATAATAATATTTTAAAAATCATATTTTTTTCTTATTATGTAAAATATTAATTATTATTTTGAAGGATTATTTATTGATATAATATTAATATAATAAATTAAGTAAAAAAAAATAATATAATAAATTTTTTATACTAATATTTTCCAATTTATATATTTTTTAATTTATTTATTAATAAGTTTTTATTATTTTCAGTTATAATAAAATAGTAAACATAATTCTTTTATTATAATAATCTTTTTCTTATAAAATATAAAGTTAAATTATATTGATAATTTCAGAATTATAAAGTTTTAACTTTTTATAATATATTATTTTGATAATTTTAATTTTTTATAAAGATATGTTCTATTACACAATTTAAGATTAAAGTCAATCTTTTATAAAAAAATATAGTTAGCTTTATTTTTAATTATATAATAAATATAAATAAAATATTATATAAATCTGCATAATGTTTGGTAAATAAACTAATTTATCTATATTTATCATATAGGAGTAATGTATTGTGATTAATAAATAAATATAAAGAATCATGAACTAACTAGATTAGATAAATTGGATTCATTTACAAATTTTAGTAATAGTTTTAAAAAGATAATTATTATTATTATTATTTATAAAGTATCTTTAAAATTTTATTAGATTATTTTTATTTTAAAAATATAGTTACATTTAATCTATTTTTTAAATAAATAAATTTAATTCAGATAAATCTGTTTTATAATCAAAATTAAAATCAGACAAAATTTTTAGAATACTTAACTTCTTATAAAAAGATAATAAATTAATACCTTTCTATAAAATATATTCATTTTTTTGATATAGTCATAATCATAGTATTTTTAATACAAAATTATCTTTTGGTTTTTTAATAACTACACAATAGTTGAAATAATCCAAATTGACTAAAAATCAGATGATTGATTTTAGGTTGATTTTAATACTATTACGGCCAATTTGCTATATTTTCTGATTAATACAAACAGATGCTGATAAATGCCAATCAACTCCAATCAGACATGGCCATTCAGAACTTAAATTCAACTATAAATCAACTTAAAACTGGCTTTAATTCAGTAACAATTCAAATGCTAATAGATGCTGATCAACTCCAATTAGATATAGCTATTTGACATCAATTCAGAACTTAAATAACCATAAATCAGCCTAAAATTAACCTTAATTCAGCAATAATTTAGACATTAATTAATGCCGATCAACTCCAATTAGACAGGCAATTCAACTATAAATCAGTCTAAAATTAGTCTTAATTCAGTATTAATTTAGCAACAATTCAGATATCAATTGATACCAATTGACTCCAATCAGACAAATAATTCAGCATCAATATTCAGTACATTTTATTTATTAAATTTATTAAATATTAAAATTTTATTAATAATAAAACCCTAATATAAATTTGTAAAAATATAAAAATATAATAAAAAAAA
>CAJVPP010002027.1:0-16671 GCA_910592005.1 Funneliformis mosseae
ATTTATAGTATTATAGATGGAAATCGGCCTGAAATCACACAGGATACTCCTGAATGTTATGCTGATTTAATGAAAAGCTGTTGGAAACTGATCCATTAAAAAGACCTTCTATACAAGGAGTTCGTGAAACTATTTATGATTGGTTGATCAACATAACTAAATACGGAACACAATTTTATAAAGCGGAAAAGAAACGATTGGAATTAATTAAAGAAATTTGGTTCTGAATATACTGAAAAACATCCAAAAGCAATTTATTCAAGTAGAGCATTAAACTCTTTAATTTCTAAATCATTATCTACGAATTCACTTACAAAGTCGCTTAAATATCAAGGTAATTATATTTGCGTGTAGAAAGAATTCAATAAATGTTGATAAAAACATTCAATAGTCAAAATTAATTATTCTATTAATATCCTTCTATTTAGTGCCAGGATATATTTCGAAGGAACATGAATGTGATATAAATACTCAAAGGTAATTGTATCTTCTTAATAAATAATGTATATAGTATCAATTATTTCTAATTTGAATAATTCTAAATTTTACAATATTTAGTTCACCTTTATCGAGTAATAATCCCATTTCACAACACCCGGATGCAGGTAGAACATTAATGTTTTGTTAGAAAATGTATCAATTAGATTAAATTTAATTAATTAAAATTTTTTGAATTTTTATTCATTTAGAATATATTTCAAAAGAACTTGAATTTGATATTGCAATAAATGTAAATACGGCAATCGAAAATGGTTCAAATGTTCAGCAACAAAGTGTGATTTGTACTCGTCAATTAAATTCATCTATCCCATCTGAAAATTGTTCAAGGAAACGTGATATTAAAGAATTAAATGTCAAATCACAAAGTAAATAGTAAGTATGAATTCTATTAATACATATGGCCGCTAAATTGATTGTTTCTATTAAATAAACTTATTCTAGGAAAACACGTTAAAATAGGTGATTATTTAATTTCAAACCTCTATAGACTTTGCAGGATGAGCTTGATTTTATTTCAATTTACACAAATTATATATATATATGTACTGTATGTATATGATCTTTTAGTCATTGAAACTATGCGGGTTGTACAACAAATATTGATAATAAAATTCGGTCCTATCAGTGTTATAGTTTTATAGTCTTAAAGATGAACATAAAATGTTTTGCTTTTCTAGTGTAAAATATTTAGCAGGTTCTTCAAAAATACTTGAAACAATTATTGCAGGGTTCAAAAAGTAAAATTAGGAAGACCCGAGAATAATTCAACGATCCAAACACCACAAATTTCATAAAATTATTCGAGCTCTGTATCCGAATCGAATGAACAAAATAAAAAAAATTTAAAGCTACCTAATATTTGTAAAATAATCGACGCCTTATCATTTCTATGCTAAATAGAGAAAAAAATCTTTTTAAGGCTAAAATTGCTGAAGAAAACCGAAGTCCTTTAAATCAGGAGAATCAGGTGTCTTGGCGGGAGCTTGCTCTTATACCTTTTTCGTTCTCACAAAGTTATAAGTTATATTTTTTTTTTACGTCAGAATAATCAATTTTGTTGATAGTAATGGAAATGAATTTTTGTGGGATTTTTTTCTATTTATTGTATCATTAATATTGTTTTTTAACGAGACACTTTTATTTTATATAAGGTGAACAATTATTTAAATTAAATAACGTGCTTAAAAGTTTTAAAATGCTTGAAATTTTGACTTGATTGATTATTTTTTTCGGTATTTATAATAAACTAAATTATTACAAATCAATGACGGTTAATTCATTAGGACCGTGTCATAAAAACGATAAGCATGGCTCGTGAAAATTTGAAGTCAGCACTAATAGAATCCATATTATTTGTGATCATGAAATCTTTTCTCTCATTTATCTGATAACCATTTTGATACACACTACAATAAAGTAAGATTTGTCATTGGCGTTTCAAAATTATTGAAACTAGATCAACAAAACCTTTTTCAGTTGCTTGAGGTTGCATGTGATTATAATGCTAATATCAAATTAGAGATTACCCATTTCTTGCAGAAACTATCATCAAATAACCATAACTGTTTAATCAAGTTATTATTATTCTTTGTAACTTAAATCTGGAAAGATTAAATAAGTTGCCAAGATATTAAAAAATTTTCTTTCTTAATGGAATTGTGTGAACTGCTATTCTTAACTAAAATAAACAAATATCCTATGTATGAATTGTTTCTTGATAAATTGGTTACAATTTTAATGATCACAGAAAAATAAACTGAATGGTTACAACAATATTTGATGAATTACTTCCCTTCATTTATGGAAAAAGTGTGAAAAAAAAAGTTAAAGTTTAACTTTAAGGGTAAGAAAAAATAATCGAAAAAAAAATCAAATATAAATTTTTGCCCAGGTCAACGGGTAGAAAAAAAATTTTTTTTTCCGGACTGCCTGGTCAAATTTAATAATTATTTTATGAGAATCGAATAATTTTATTTCGCCTAATCCCTCTTTAACATAAAAAAATAATGAATTCTTCCTACATTGACGTTATATATTATTAAATTTTATCCCTAACATTTAATCTTAAAATATTTAATATATCAACGTTAGCTTTCCTGGCCTTTTCCTCTAAACTAACGTTCTCATTCTCTAGAGAATTTCTTTAAAAAATTCATCGTCACGCTTCTCATGGTTCAAAACATCAACACTTTTCATGTTCCTCGAGCGCTTACTTCCGCAATCCTTTCGACCTCGCGATTCTTCAGTTCTTTTAAATTTTCTTCGGTACCTTAGATGTTAAAGTATTTTTGTTGTAGGTATAAAAAATGAGCCAATTTTTAGTTTTGGCAAGGATAATGTGATAAAAATCGATGTCGATAATTAAAGTTCATTGATGAATTTTTTGCTTAACATTCTACCACGGAAATAATTCCATGTACATTCCAACATAAAGAAGAATGTTTTGGGAATTAGGAAACAAGTAAAGAACCGGAAAGAACTCAATGGTATAATCTTGAATAGTTTAATTTCATTTCATTTAATAATATGAAATTCAGTATTATTACTCATTTTATTAAAAAACCAACTTCCTGATGAAAAGGAAATCCAAAAAATTAAAAAAAAATCGTATTTTAGGTTTACCGTGTTGATTAGCTGACAAATTTTATCTCTGAAATTAATTTCCAAAAAGGAATAAAATAACACACCATATTTAATCCATTGATGAATGGTTAAAATTTTGTTTGAGTTTTCTAATTCAAACATATACAGTATTTGTTTTATGGTAGGAAAGCATTCACTCTAAACAATAACGACGGCAAGCAAGTATGATACGGTGTTGTGTTTCTGGTTGTAAAGTCTACCTGATTCAGCTATTAACTCGGTAAGTTTAACAGTTCAGTTATATTTTATTTTAATAAATAGGCAATTGATATTCATCTTTTCTGCTATTTCTCTAAGATGTTTTATTTATAACCTGAATATAATTACTTTTTTTACAGAATATCATAGGTATGGGTTATCTACTTAAAAATAAATCTAACCTGTTTTATGGGATGTCTGACGTGTAATAAGTTTAAAATGATTGGCATAAAAATAAACGATAATAAAATTTTTTATCGAGAAACTTTTTCACGAAATGACAAAATAATATCACGTGTATGACAACATGAAAATGATCGACAGTCGTATGACAATACCTTAAAAAAGAAACGACAATAAAAATTTTTTAAAAATTTTTTTTGAATTTAACAGCAACGATAAAAGTATAATAAAAAGCTAAAATATATTTACTATTAAATATTATATTAGAATTTTCTAAAGATGGTAAGCTTATTGATCGAAAATTATTTACGGTCATGAGATGATATTCTACATTTTTTTCGTTTCTTTTTTTTTTTACAATTTTAATGGATGGATATGTTTTAGCTCGTACGTCATTTAATTTCTACTATTGATATATTTAAATTAAATTCAACTAAATTTATTTAAAATTTAAATATAATAGCTGGTAAATAATTTTATATATATATTATACTTTTATATAATTGAAACAACTAAATTTTTATTTAAAAACCAAATAATGTAAGTTATTTTTATTGATTAATAGTTTTGAATTATATTTTTTACTGTAATTTAAACTCAAATAAATTTTTTATTTAAAAAAATATTTATACTAGATGGTAACTTAATTTTATTGTTTATCAGTATTGTATTAACTAAATTTTTTATTTTAAATATTAATAAACTTATTATTTAAAAAAAATTTTATAAATCTAGATTGTAAGTTATTTTCATTGATTTTCAATATTTAATATACTTTTATAACTTAACTAAATTATTTAAAAAAAAATTTAATTAATAATATAATAGTTGATAATTAATATTTAATTATAATTTTTATTTAAAAAAAATATTAGATTGTAAGTTATTTTTATTAATTAATGATATTTTTTTAACTATTTTTTATATTAATTGAATTCTATTTTAATAATAGATGGTAAATTATTTTATTGATATTTAGTATTTTATTATATTATAATATTAATTTAATTTTAATTAAAATTTTAATTTAAAAAAATAAAAGAAAGTAAGTAATTTGAAATAAATATTTGTATTAATTATAAGAAATATTTAATTAAATATTTATTAATTTAGATTGTAAGTTATTTTATTGATTATTAATATTTTAATTATATTTTGTATTATAATTAAATTCAACTAAATATTATTATTAGTGGGTAAGTTATTTTATTGATCATTAATATTTTATTGTACTTTTTACTCTAACTTTAATTCAATTAAATTTTTATTTAACAATTAAATATTAATAAAGAATGTAATTATTTTTATTATTAATTATTATTTAATTATATTTGCAATTTAATCTTAATTAAATTTTTTAAATAAAAAAATATTTGAATATTTTAGATGGTAAGTTATTTTTATTATTAGTTAATATTTTAAATTTAATTAAATTATATATTAAAACAAAATAATTTATAATTAATAACATAATAGCTTGTAAATTTTACTTATTAATTATTATTATTTTAAAATACTTTTTATTATAATTTAAATTCAATTAAATTTTTATTTTAAAATATATTTTATATAATAGCTGGTAAGTTATTTTTATTGATTAACTATACTTATACTATAATTAATATTATCAAAAATTTTATTTTAAAAATATTTAATAATTAATAAATAATAGTTGGTAAGTTATTTTTATTGATTATAAGTATTTAGTAATATATTATAATATATAAAAATGATATCTAAATTAGCTAAAATAAGTGATAAATAAGAATTACTTTATTATAACTAATTGCAATAGTATTAAAATCAAATTACAATAGATAACAAATAAATATTATAGTATTGTAATATTATTTTAATATTATAATTTGAATTTAACTAATTTTTTTTATTTAAAACTAAATATTAATTAGATTGTAAGTTACTTTTTTTATTAATAATCATTATTTAATTATAATTTATATAATAATTTAATCTTAATTAATTTTTATTTAATATAATTATATTAATTTAGTTTGTAAGTTATTTTATTGATTATTAAAATTTAATTATACTTTTTATTATAATTAAGCTTATCTAAATATTTTATTTAAAAATATATATTATTATTAGTGGGTAAGTTATTTTTATTAACTATTAACATTTAATACTTTTTATAATAATTTAAATTAAATTAAATTTTTTTATTTAATAATTAAATTTAATAAAGAATGTATGTTATTTTTATTAATTATTAGCATTTAATTATTCTATTTCTGTAATTCAAATTTAATTAAATTTTTATTTAAAAAATAAATATTAATATAGAATGTAAATTATTATTTTATTATTAATTTTACATTATATTATAATTTAAATTTAACTAATTTTAATTTAAAACTAAAGAGAGTAAGTTATTTTTTATTGATGATGATTATTCAATTATTTTTTATATTAATTAATTAAAATAAAATTTTCATAATTTAGATTGTAAGTTATTTTATTTTTAATTATACATTTATTAAAATTTAAACTTATATATTTACAATAATTAATAAATAATAGCTAGTAAGTTATCTTATTGATTATCTTTATTTTAATTTAATTAAATGCAAACTAAATATATTTAAAACATTTTTAATAATTAATAAATAATAGTTAGTAAGTTATTATTATTGATTAAGTATTTGATTTATATTTTAACTGTAATTTAACTTTATTAAATTTTTATTTAAAACTAAATATAATAAAGGAAGTAAGTTATTATTAATGATAATTATTTTAAATATTATTTATATTAATTTATTTAAATAAATATTTAATAATTTAGATTGTAAGTTATTTTATTTTTAATGATATTTTTATTATAATTTCATTTTAATTAAAATAATCATTTATTAATATTTAGTCTGTAAGTTATTTTTATTATTTATTATAATTTTATTATAATTAACTAATATTATATATTAAAATATTTAATAATTAATGATATAATAGCTAGTAAGATGTTTTTATTAATTAATAGTATTTAATTATATAATTTAATCTTAATTAATTTTTTTATTTCAAAAAATGTTTAATAATAGATAGTAAGTTATTTTATTAAGTATTATTTTTTGATTATAATTTATACTTAATTAAATATTATTTAAAAATTAAATATTAATAAAGAGCGTAAGTTATTTTATTAATAATTATTATTTTATTATATTTTATATTGTAATGTAATCTTAATTAAAATTTTTATTTAAATAAATATTTAATAATTTTAGATTGTAAGTTATATTTATTATTTAGTTATACTTTTATAATGATTTAAACTTAATTATATTATATATTTAAAATAATAATTAATAATCAATAATATAATAGATTGTAAGTTATTTTTTAATTATTATTATTTATAATATTTTAAGTATAACTAAATTTTATCTAAAAATAAATATATTATTAATAAAATAATAGACAGTAAGTTATTTTATTTATTAATAGTATTTATATATAATTTAAACTTAATTATTTGTTTATATAAAAATATATTTAATAATAGATAGTAAGTTTATATATTATAATTTATTTTAATTAATAAATTATAATTTAAAATCTAACAAAATTTTTATTTAAAAAAAGGTAATAATAGAAAAGGTAATTTATTTATATAAATAATTATTATTAATTATATTTTATATTGTAATTAATATTAATTAAATTTTTATTTAATAATTTAGTTTGTAAGTTATTTACATTATTTTATATACATTTATTATAATTTATACTTAATTATTTTAAATTTAAAACTAATTAATAATTAATAATATAATAGATTGTAAGTGATTATTTTGATTATAATTATTTAAAAATATTATAAAATTATATAAATAAATTTTATTTAAAAATATAATTAATAATTAATAATATAATAGCTGGTAAGTTAATTTTTTATTATAATTAAAAGTAATTAAACATTTATTAAAATAAAATTTAATTATTTAGTTTGTAAGACATTTTATTATTTTATTACAATTTAAATTCAATTATATTACATATTTAAATAATATTTAATAATTAATAATATAATAGCTAGTAAGTAATTTTTTGAAATTAATAGTATTTAATTATACATTTATTATAATTTAATTTTAACTAAATTATTTTATTTAAATAAATATTTAATACTTTAGGCTGTAAGTTAATTTTAATAAATTATTATATTTTATTATAATTTAAACTAATTTTTTATTAAATATTTAATAATACAATAGAGAGTAAGTTATTATTGAATATTAGTATTTAAATATATTTTTATTGAAGTTTAAATATAATGATTTTTTATTTAAAATATCATATTATTATTAGAGAGTAAGTTATTTATATTAATTATAATTATTAATAATATTTTTTATTGAAATTTAAAATTTATTAAAATTTTATTTAAATAAATATTTAATAATTTAGGCTGTAAGTTATATTTATAATTTTATTAAATCTTATTATGGATTAAAATATAATTACATATTTAAAATAATTAATTATTAATAATATAATAGATGGTAAATTATATTTATTATTATTATTTAATAATATATTTTACTTATAATTTAAATTTAACAAAATTTTGTTTAATTAAATAAATTATTAGAAGGTAAATTATTTTTTTTATTAATTATTATTAAAATTTAATTGTAATTAAAAAAGAATTAAGTTTTATATTGAAAATATATTTTTAATCATTATTATTTAATAATACATTTTACTATAATTTAAAATAATTAAATTTTATTTAATTATTAGAAAGTGAGTTATTTTTATTGATTATTACTATGATTTTATTATATTTTTTATTGTAATTTAAATGAATAAAACTTTATATTTAAAAAAAATATTTAATTATTTAGATTGTAAGTTAATTTTATCATTTTATTGTAATTAAAACTTTAATTTTATTATTTATTTAAAAATATATAATTAATAATTAATAATATATTAGATAGTAAGTTATTTTTATTGATTATCAGTATTTTATACTTTTTAATATATTTTAAATCTGATTAAATTTTTTATTTAATAATTATATCTATAAAGCCAGTAAGTTATTAATTTATTTTTTAAAAATTTAAATACAACTAATTTTTATTTAAAAATATTTAAATTCAAAAATTTTATTAATTTAGATTGTAAGTCATATTTATTAATTATTAATATACATTATTATATTTTTGTTAAATTTTAAATTAATTAAATTTTTAATTTAGATTGTATGTATTATATTATTAATATTAAATCACACTTTTTATTATAATTTATATTTATTTAAAATTTTATTAGAAAAAAAGATAAATAAGTAAATCGTAAGTTATTTTATTGATTAACTAATATCTAATATAAATTTATTATTTTAACTTGATTAATTTTTATTCAAAAATGTTTAATAAATAATTATAATAGGTATGGAATTGTTTATTATTTTTTAAGTATTTTTTTTACTATAAATTATTTAAATATGTATATTTTATTTACTAAATAATTTTTATTAATTGTATATTTTATAATTTTTTTATTATTTATAAAATTAATAAAAATTAAGTAAGTATTATTTATTATTTTATATTATCAGATAATAGATTAATAATTTAAAATTTAATTAAAAATTATTAAAATATGTTTAAATTATAATAATTAGAATACTGGATTTGAATAATATAAAAAAGTTATTCTAAAATACTTTTAAAAGATTTTTCTAATTGAATTAGTAAAAATAAACTTATTAATTATTTTATTCATAAACTCAATTGAATATTTAAAATATGAGCAAATAAAATAAATTTTTTTAATAAATTAAATATTTTAATAAAAAAGTATTTAATATTATATATAAAGTTAATTAGCTAGATGGATTTATTACGTTTTATTTTATAACGTACTATAATAAAGAAAAATCGGTATTATGGTAAAAAAAATTTAATATGATTTTATTAGTATAAACTGGATTTCTAAACCTTTAAGCAATAAAAAATTTTCTTTTTCTCAAAAAATTTTTTTTTTTAGACAATTTGTGTAATGCTAACGACTGGCTATTATTATATACTTTATTATTATATTTATCTTATACTAACACTAACACTAACACTAACTCTAACTTTAATACTAATACTAACTCTAATACTAATACTAATACTAATATTAATATTAAAAGATAAAAGATAAGGTAGAGGATAAGGTAAAAGAAGAATTCTACCTTAAGAAATAAAGGTTATTTAAATAATTTTATTTTTAAAAAAAAAGATTCAGATCAGTCAGTCTATTATAGTAGTATAGTTAGATGTATGATTAAATTATTTTATTTTTTTTTCTTAATATTATGTATTGTTTATTTCTATTTTTAATTATTTATTTAATTAATAATAAATCAGTTCATAATTATTAATTAATAATTTTATTTATTTTTTTTTAGTTTATATTTTATAGATTAGATCAGAAAATTTATCACTTTGGATTATCATGGCAGTGCAGTAAAATGGGTAATTTTTTTATTATTTACTTACTTTTTTTGATTATTAATTTTTGATTATTAATTAAAATCTAATGGCTTTATTTTTGATTTTAGTTAGGATTGATTCTACCTTTTCAAATGTAATATCTTTTAACTTATTACAGTGATACAAATGTTATTATTATTATTAATAATCAAAAAAAACAAATAATAAATTAAATAAAAAATAATATATATAAAAACTAAAAAGAAAAAAATAATAACAGGAGGGAGGAAAGAGATGAATAAAAAATATATTAAAAAAATAAATATATTAATAACAATAAAAAAATAAAAAAATATAAAAAATCAAAAAAATAATGAAAGGGAAGGAAAAAATAAAAAATATAAAAAAAATAAAAATAGAAAATCAAAAAAAAATAATAGGAGGAGGGACAAAATAAAAATATATAAAAAAATAAAAAACAAGTACAAAAAAAATAATGGGAGAAGAAAACGAATAAAAAATATATTAAAAAATATATATATTAATAATAATAAAAAAAATATAAAAAAAAATATAAAAACAAAAAAAAAAAAAATAAAAAAATAATGGAAGGAGAGAGACAAATAAAAAATATATCAGAAATATATATATATATATTAATAATAATAAAAAAATATAAAAAAATATAAAACAAAAAAAAAACAAATAAAATAATGGGAGAAGGAAGATGAATAAAAAAAATATATTAAAAAAAAATAAAAAAAATAAATATACAAAATAATAAGATAAGTTTTCATGATTTATTTTTCATTTCTGCTCATATTATTAAATGTAATTTTGCTGATAAAAAACTTTATTACTTACTATTTTAGAAAAGATAATATTTAATAAATCTTTGCCTTCATCTTTTTCTTTTTACTTAAATAATTTGAAATTTAATAAAAGTGATATAAATATTTGAAAAATTGCAAGTAATTTTAATAAAGTAAAGAAAATATAAGAAAAATGTATTTTATTTGATGGTTGAAAGAAAAAATATTATTGATTATTTTTAATTATCTAGTAAAGTCAACTTCACAGAATGAATTTATAAAATTCCTTAATGAACTAAAAGAAGTAGGATTTAATTATGTTACTATTTTCAGAATTAGCATTTTTCTTTTCATATTTAGAGAAGAAACATTCAAAAAAGATAAGCTTATTAAAACTAAGTAAATCATAAAACAAATTGAAAAACACTATTTTCAAGAATTTTACAATAAAAAAGAAAGTAAAGAAAAAAAATTCACTATTTGAGAAAATTGTAAATCCTAAACTTTAATAAAAATTAATTAGCAATTTAAAAAAAGAAAATGACTTCTTGTTATATCATATTTGAAATTTTGATACTCATATTAATAGTGAAATTCTATCTCAAATTTTCGCTATACGTGATCATAATACTAATTATTTAAGAGAAGTAATTAAATATATCTAATTACTTCTTTGTTATAAAAAGGACTATTACCATTTGAATTTTTTACTTCTGTGTATAAAGTTTTAAAAGAAATGATTAATGTATCTTTAAAAACTGTTAAAGTGGATTATTTTACACGTTGATTAGTAAAATCAAGTTAAGATATAATGATTAACTTACCAGGTTGTAAATAACTATAGAAATAAATGCTAAAATAACAAAAATAATGCATTTAATATTATTGACTTAAAGGTCTATAGTCATTGTATAGTAAATGATATTTTTGATAAAAAACAAAGTTTTATTATCTCATAATACTCTTTTATTAAAAGAACAAATTAATAAACTTATAAAAAATAAAATTACTTCAGTTATAATTCGTTTACCTTTATAATGTGAATTAAAAAATAAAAAAAAGATTAAGAAAAAATGTAATAAAAAAAATTAAATTAAAATAAAAAAATTAAAAAGATCAGAGGGGAAAAGGGAAGTAAAATATAATAAAAAATTATGAGAAAATAAAAAACTTAATTCTCTGATTAAATCAATTTAGGTTATTTAATCTGATTTAAATTTTTTCTTGAGTAAGAACTATCATTCTAAGATATGAGTCCTAATTCAAAAAAATCTGATGAGTTAGAAGATGTTTTACTTGACTCATAATCCAGATAATTAGATATGAAAGATTTTTACATTATGTGACTTTTAATTTATAATAAATAAATAATAAATAAACCTATTAATATTATATTACAATATTTCTAGAAAACAAAAAACATTATAGAGTGAACAATTACAAAGAAATTAAAAAAAAATTATTAAATATTAACTAATAAATTTTTTTATTAAGTAATAAATGTTTCAGTAGTTAAAATGCAATATATTAAAAAATTAAATACTAGTGGAAAAAGATGAAAAGAAAAGGAATTTGTATTTATGTTTAAAAAAAAAAAAATTTATTTTAAAAATAAAATAAACTATATAATATTTATTTTATTTTTAGTATTAATATTACTCTTGAAAATTTGAGTCAAACAATAATTGAGTTGAGTTAAATTTAGGTTTTGTAATTATTAATAGATTTGAGTTCAAATATTTCTTAAACTGACTCAACCTGACCCTTATGAAACCCTAAAAAAAATATAATAAAAAAAATTAAAAAAAAAAATTAAAAAATTAAAAAGATTGTGAAGGTAAAAATAACATAAAAAAATTTAAAAAGAATTAAAAAGATTAGAAAATAAATTTTATTTAGACCATTACAAATAAACAATTAATATTTTTATAAATGTAATAAAGCCAAATATTAATAATTTTATTATAACTTAATAAAAGATATATCAAAACTAATTATTAAAAAGCAATGCAATAATTATACTTAGCAGTAATAAAAATCACTGCATACTAACCTAATTTAGTTATAAATAAAAATATATTAGAAATAATAGTATAATAAAAGTTTATAATAGTTTTTAAAAATTTGATAATTATCAAATAAATAATAAATTTTTATATAAAATATATAAATTATATTTTTTTCTTTAATAATATAAATACAATTTTTATTTTATTGAAAATTTATTATAATTATAATAATTTATTAATTTTTATATGAATTAATTCAAGAATTTATATTTTAAATTCTGTATATTAATAAAATCTAAAAAAAAGATATTTAAATGAAATTTATTTTGAATTAAAAAGCATTTTTTATATTATATAGTTACTACTAGAATATAATCTTAACAAATTAATTAACTTACAAATTAAAAGTATTAAACCTTATTTATTTAAATAATTATACTTATTTTAATATATTTAAAATGATTTTACAATTATATTATTGATTTGATTTATTAGTTTTTATTAAAATCATTGTTATTTGAAAATTAAAAAGATTTATTGTTTATTATTTATAATGTAAATTTAAAGATTAATAATATTACTTAAAAAGATTTAGACTACTCAAATATAAAGATTAAAGTTATAAATAAAACTAAAATTAAGGTCAATCATTTCAGCTTTCAAGAATTAAAATCTAATTTGAAATTTGAAAAGATTTTATTATCTTTTATTTATAATGTAAATACAGAGTTTGATAATATTACTTAAAAAGATTTAGACTGCTTATATATAAAGATTAAAGTTATAAGCAAAACTAAAATCTTAAAAACCGAAAAGTTTTTAAGAACTAAAATCTAAAACTTTTTAATAATCTAAAACTAAAACAATATTATCAAATTAAATAATATTAATAAAACTAAATGATATTAACAAAACCTTCTGAAACTAGTTAGCTAATTAAAATAAATGCTAATTTAATTTTTTAATACTATTTAAAATTAATCTGTACTAATAATCAATAAATTAATATAATATAAACTAATTATAAAATTTCTTTATTAATATATTAAAATTAGTATATAAATAAATTAGATTAATTAATATACTATTTAATTATAATATACAATTAGTATATAATTTTATTATTTATTAATTTAATATATTATTAATGATAATCCATATATGTCACTAAATGATTATGTTAATTAGGATTACTAATTATCTTCATAAAAAGTGTAATCACTATTTTTACCAATCATAGTTATTATTATTATTATTATTATTATTATTTTATTGTTTATTATTATTTTATTTATTATGTTTATTATTGATAAACTATAAATAATTAATAAAAATAATCTGATTCTTTAACTTAAATAATTTATATTCATTCTTTTATAGTTTAATAACTTAAATTCTATGTTAACAAATAAGCTTTATTATTCTAATGATGTAATACTTAGGCTTAATAACATCTAAAAACATAATTTCACATTTAAAATAATAAATAATTGATTATTAAAAAACAGTAACTAAATTTATAAATTGAATTTTCATCTTTTTTAGATACACTGATACTATATTAAAAATAAATATTATTTATTGTAATATTAATATTTTATTATTATATTTTTTTCAAAATTAAAAATTATATCTAATATTATTATTAATCATTAGTTATAGTAATTATTTATATTTTTAAAGAATTACAAAATTAAAAATAAAATTAATATTTTAATTATTATTCAAATTAAATTAGCTTCTTTTTCAGGATTTCAATCTTTTTCAATACTATTATTATCTTGAATGCTAATTATTTCTAAAGCTTTAATGGTTCAATTTAGTCTAAATTAGAAACTAATCTAAATCTAAACTGAAAATTTTAGTTTAGTTCAATTCAGATTATTAATCTTAAAAATGCCAATTTAAATCTATATTAACTGTAGACTAATAAAAATCTAAACTGAATTGGAATTATAAGATTAATTTAAAATTAATTTTAATTATATATTAATCTTAAAAAGAATTTGCAATTACTTTAAAGAATTGTAAAAGATCACAAATTTCTCTTTAAGATTCATAAAAATTGCAAAATTTGAAGAGAAATCATAAAAGTTTACAATTATTTAAGAGCTTAGTAAAATAATGCAAACCTTTTAAAAAATTTGTAACTTTTTGAAATTCTTTAATAGTTTCATAATATTTTGCAAAATTCTGAGAAATTACAATTTTTTGCAACTTTAAGAGTTTTATAATATTTTTGTGAAATTCGAAGAGTAATCACAAAAAATTGTGATACTTCAAAATTTTCACAATTTTTTTGTGAAATTCAAAAAAAAATTGCAAAAAATTAAGATTCTTTAAGAATTTCACTATATTTTTGTGAACTTCTTAAGATTTTACAAACTTATTATAATTTTCAATAAATTTCACATATAATTGAACCAAACTTTTAGATTAATCAGTTTAGCTCAGATTTTTTTAGATCAAATTGAAATTATAATCTGAAAAAATCTGAATTTAATTAAAAATTTTTGATTTAATTTTTATATAATTCAAAACTGATCTGAACTGATTTAACTGAAAAATCTTCAGATTAATCTGAAATGTTCAGAGTTTAATTATCATATTATCTTTACTATTTATAATATTAAAATTTTAATAATTATATTTTTTAAATCATTTGTAAAATTATTAGCATAAAGATTTAATAATTCTTTAATATTAAGTATTCTTTCTCTAGAATTGGAAAAATATTTTATTCTTCTTTATTAATAAATTCTTCTTTTAAGTTTTTATTATTATAAAGAATTGTATTATATAATATTTTATTTAAATTTTTAATAGTCTTATTAATAGAAAAATAAGGTAATTCATTTTTGAGTTTGTAAGATAAAAAGCAGAAAGTTTTTTCATATTTTCAATTTTGCCTAATGAAAGTTATATATAACATTTATTATAATACTTTCTAATATTGACTAATCTTTTCACAATTAGCTGCATATGATATTATTGCAAATAACTTATTAGTTAATTAATAAATATAATTCTTATTTTTTAAAAAGCTATTTGCAATAGAAAACCATCAGATAGAGAAGATTTATTATCATCAAAAAATATATCAAAAATGCAATGTGATATTGATAATTTTTCATTTAAGCTATTAATTAATACTTTTTTTTCCTTTAATGTTTTTTTATTTTTTTATAATATTTATCTATTGCAAAAAGAATTCATCAAAATATTTTTCTTACTTAAACTAAATCTAATAATAAATAAATTATTATTTAAAATATAAGTATAAGACATTACAGTTAGACCTAAAAGTACGTATGTATTATCTATTCTCATACGTAATCTACCAAATAAGTATTGTACTATAGTTGATTAAATATCACTATTTAAATACTTCAGATACTTCAACATTTTCTGTTACTTAGTAAATATTTAATTATTTAATAAAAATATGTATTATTTATTTTACCTTTATATTTAGGATGTAAAAAAGTATAAAATATAAGCATTATCATCAAAATCAGCAAATAGTTTATTAAAAATAGCAATTGATTGTTATCAAAAAATATTATAATCATTTTTAAAAAGTTTTTTATAGCTGCTTCTAAATGAGCTAAACCAATAAAACAATTTGACAATCAATAATTCTGTGATTCAAGAGTAGATATAGCTAATTTAACTGGATAAAGTATTAATGCTAAAGTATGCAAATCATCAAAAAAGGGTATATAGCTAACCTGTATAATATAGTTAGCAATGTATGTATGGTATGGTTTTTTCATATATGTACAGAATTAGAAATCATACAAGTATGGACTACTTGTTATGAAAAAACCATACATGTATAGTTTTTAAAGCATACATACCATACATACATTC
>CAJVPP010002028.1:0-16669 GCA_910592005.1 Funneliformis mosseae
TTTATTATTAATAAAATTTTAATATTTAATAAATTTAATAAATAAAATGTACTAATTATTGATGCTGAATTACTTGTTTAATTAGAGTCAATTGACATCAATTAATATCTAAATTGTTGCTGAATTGATATTAAATTAAGGCTAATTTTAGGCTAATTTATGGTTGAATTGCTTGTTCAATTAGAGTTGATAAGCATCAATCAATGTTTAAATTGTTACCAAATTATTTGCTTAATTATTGTTAAATTAAGGCCAATTTTAAACTGATTTATAGTTGAATTGCTTATCCAATTAGAGTTAATTAGCATCTGAATTATGCTGAATTAAGGTTAATTTTAGGCTGATTTATAGTTGAATTTAAGTTCTGAATGGCTATGTCTTATTGGAATCGATTAGCATCAATCAGTATCTGTTTATGTTGATTGAAAAATATGGCAAATCAACCATAAATAGTATCAAAATCAGCTTAAAATTGGCCATTTGATTTTTAGCCAATTTGATCTATTTTGACTAGTATTAAGATTGTGTTAACATGTTTCAAGAAGCTAGCTGTATAAAAAACCAAATTACCTTATTATTATTTGTGAAATATACTTATTTGCTTTGATCAAAAATATTAACAATATAAAAATTTGGCAATTTTGATTAAATTTTATTAGTTCACTTCATTTTTGTTTATATTTACACAAGGCAGATAAAAGGTTTCTATAAGAAAGTATAAAAAAGATTAAAAGAAAAAAAATAATAAAGAAAGATAAAAGGAATAAAAAAATTATCTAATTAAAAGTAAAGCTATTAATTAAGTATTATCTTATAGCCTAAGTATATAAAAAAACTACTGAGAAAAATCTATAAATAGATCTATTTAAGAAATTTTAAATAATTAAATTCTATATATATATTTAAAATACATAAAATAATATATTAACTATTTCAACTATTTTAACTATATTAACTATATTAAATATATTAAATATCAGATATTTTGATTATGTTAATTATGTCAAATTATATCAATATTTTATATTACATTATATAGATCAATCACGTTACTATAATTTGATCACATAATTTTTTCTTTTAAAAGCAATAAAAATAATTTTTAAAGTTTATCTAATTAAATTTATTTTTTTTAATAAAATAAGTAGACTTAAAGCTAAAGCTTTAAATAGTTTAAATATATCTAAAATTAAACTAAAATTTTAGTTAAATTAGATTTGAATTATAAATTCTAAAAATATTAATCTAAATCTAAATTGAATTATAAATCACAAAAATTTTGATCTAAATTAAAATTTTCAGATTAATTTAAACTAAAAATTCAATTTAATTATATAGTTTTTTAATTAAAAGATTATTCTAATTAAATGATTCTTTTATTATTTGATAAGAACAATATTTTGATTATTTAAGAATAATAATAATTTTAATTGTTTTAATTAAATAATTCTTTTATTACTCAATAAAAATAATAATTTTGATTATTTTTATTAAATAATGCTTTTATTATTTAATAGAAATAATAATTTAATTATTCCAATTAAATAATTCTTATATTCTTTGATAAAAATAATAATTTTAATTATTCTAATTGAATAACTTTTATTGTTTAATAAAAATAATTATTTTGATTATTTTTATTTTAGTATTTATTGAAAATGATAATTTTAATTATTTCTATTAAATAAATTTTTTATCATTTAAAAGAATAATAAATTTAGTTATTTTATCAAACAATTTTTTTTGTTTGATAAAAATAATATTTTAATTATTTATATTAAATAATATTTTATCATCTAATAAAAATAAAATTTTAATTATTTTCATTAAATGATATTTTGATTATCATATTATTCTTAAAATAAGCACTTAGTGATAAATATTTATTTATTATTATAAATACAATAAACAATATAATAAAATATATGTGATAAATAAAAAATTACTATAAAAAAAAATGTATTATAGAATCTTATTTTTAGAATGATATAGTATTACTATTAAATAGTATTTTATCATTTGATAGAAAAATATTTTGATTATTTTTATTAAACATCTGTTTATTATTTAATTATAATAATTTAAATAAAAATAATATTATAATTAAATATAACTAGTAATAAATAAATATCATAAAGGTATAACTAGTTGCAATATTATTAAATATTAAGTTATAATTAGTTGCAACTAGTAACAATAAGTATTATGAGTTGCAATTAATTACAGTAATATTTTTAAATTCAAACTAAAATTTTCAGTTTAATTTAGATTATTTGATTCAAATTAAATTTAAAATTTAAAAAAAAACTTAAATTAAATCAAAAATTTACAAATTAATTTATATAATTTAAAACTGTTTTGAATTTGATTTGAATTAAAAATTTTCAGATTGATTTAAAACATTCAAAGCTTTTATTTAAAATCTATAATAAAGCTTTAAATATATTAAGTTAATTTAGATTATTTAATTAACCTAACCTGATACTTTTTAGATTAAAATAGATCAGATAACCTGTTTTGATCTGATCTGATCTATTTATCCTAAAAAATTTAATTTGGATTAATAGAATTTATAATAATAAATTATTTAAAAAAAACAATAATAATTTAGGTAAATAAAAAAAAATAACAAATTATTTAAAAGTGATATATTATTATTTTTTTAAATGATTTACTATTATTTTAAATAAATAATCATAATTTAAATTTTTATGTTAAATTAAGTTAAATAATAAGTTGACTTGATTTGAAATTAACTTAAAATATATTGAATTAATCTGAATTTTCAAGTCAGATCAAATTAGGTAATAGGTTAGTTTGATTTAATTTAGAAATTTAGTTAATAATTTATATTAGATAAATCATAATTTAGATGATAATCAAAATATTTTATTATATTAATAAATATTTTTTTATTTTAAATAATCAGATTTTAGATTTTTATAATAAATAAATATTTTTTTATTAATAAGATTAATATTAATATTTCATATATAAAAAAAATTATTAAAAAAATCAAAATTTAAGATTTTATTTTTATTTTATCTAATAATCTTAAAAATTAAAATATAATATAATTAAAATTTTATTATAAAAATTTTAAAATTTAATTTTTTAATAATCATCTTATATAGAGAATTATTTAATTATATAATTTATATATAATATTGAAGTAGTTTATAAAATTACTAATTTTATCAAATCACTAAAATTTAATATTATACAAATAAAATAATGATAAATAATTATATTATAACTAATTCTATATTAAAGTAATCTTTTTATTTCAAAAAATATAATTTAAATTAATTATTAAATTGATTTAATCTTTTTATTTTTATTAATAATTTAAATGTATTAATGATTAAAAAATTATTTTAAAATATTAAAGTATAATTTAGAAAATAATAATTTTTTATAATAAGGAATAAATAAATAATATATACATTTTTTTATTAGATTTTAATGTAATAGATTAGATATATTAAAGTTACTTTAAAAAAATTTAAAAAGATTATAATAAGTAGTTGATTTTGTATAATGATATATTTAAGGTGAAGTCAATATTATTACATTCCAATGCAAGAAAAGAATTTGAATATTTTTTTAAAATTAATAATATACTTTTGTATTAGAAGTTTATAATGATACAGTTTATAAGTTAATTAAAAGAATTAATATCTTGTTTAATAAATTAGCCAATTTTTCATAATAATAAGAAAAAAAGGAATTTATAGTGAATAAGCAGGCAAATTTACTTGCAAATTCCTATAATTTAAAGAATAAAAACACTTCTAATTGTAATTTATATCTTTAATTAAAATAATTTTTTATTTTAAAATTATTATTTATTTTAATAAAATTTATTATTATTATTAATTATTATTATAACTTAAATTATTTTATATTTATTTAACTTTTTCTTAATTATATTTTATAAAGATTCAATTTTTACATAAAAAATAATTTTTGCATTTAGTTATTATATATAAGAAATATTCAAAATGTGAAAAGAAATTAGAGGATGAAAAATAACGATATTTATATTAATACTATATAGTGTCCACATCCTACTAAAAAGGTACATTCGCGAATTATCTCATTAATTTATGATCAGCCGGAATGGCGCCATAATTCGAATAATTGGAACGTGTAACAAAAGATCGCGTCTTTCACGTGCAAAAATTTTTTTCATTTATATAACGTAGCTTTTTAACATTGAAAGACAATTAACGAAATGACTGACGTCCCACCTACTCCACCAAATAAAGGCGGCTGGAAAGACTTTGTTGCCGGCAAGTAAGTATGATGAGCCTTTAAGGAGAAACATATGTTGTTTTATTGACGTTGCAATTAAACTTTCAATGAATTGTATAGTTTTGCCGGAATGGTTAGTATTCAAAATAATTTGATGATAAATATGTGAGAAGACACGTTCAATTTAAAATTTTCGTTTTGAATTATGAAAAAATATAGTCACAAGTCATTGTTGGGCAGCCTTTAGATACAATTAAGGTATGAATTACAATGAATATTAGAAAAAAGTTATGCTGTTAATTTTGAATGATTTAAATAAATGCTTCATTCATAGGTTCGACTTCAAGTAGAATCCACCAGATTCAAGGGTCCTATGGATTGTTTCATGCAAACCGTAAAAAATGAAGGCTTTTTTGCCTTATATAAAGGTAGCCAGGAAGTCGAAGCCGTATACAAATTGAAAGAAAATTACTTAATTAATTTAAAAATACATCACATTATTAGGAATGGCTGCTCCATTAGTCGGCATAGGTGCCGTAAACGCTTTACTATTTGCAACTTATTCACG
Organism: Funneliformis mosseae; assembly: GCA_910592005.1. Classification (NCBI taxonomy): domain Eukaryota; kingdom Fungi; phylum Glomeromycota; class Glomeromycetes; order Glomerales; family Glomeraceae; genus Funneliformis; species Funneliformis mosseae. The sequence continues at coordinate 4,826 of CAJVPP010002028.1, forward strand.
ATTAAAATCTATCCAGGCCACGTCTCTTAATGAACAATTAGTTCTTCATAAGATAGCAATCGCTGGCGCAGGTGCAGGTATGAGATTATAAAATTTTATTATTATCTAAGCTCATGATTTTTTCTTTGTAACATATCTGATATACAACAAATAGGATTTATTAACAGCGTGCTTTCGTCACCTGTGGAATTGCTCAAAATTAAAATGCAAGCGCAGTATGGAAGTTCTAAGGCGAAGATTGGAACTGGTGAACTTATTTATAAAGGACCTATTGATTGTGCAAGACATTTGATAAGTGAATTTGGTATTCGTAACGGTTTGTTTCGCGGGTTTTGGGCAACCGTTGCACGTGAAATACCTGCATATGCAGGATTTTATTCCGGATTTGAATATTTCAAAAGAAAGTTAACTCCGGAAGGAAGTAGTCCTGATAGCTTACCTCCAAGTAAATTAATGCTTGCTGGTTCTTTTGGAGGATTCTCTTATTGGTTATGTTGTTATCCACTTGATGTTGTAAAATCTAAAGTGAGTTGAATTTAAATTAGTTATATTGATCTTGCAATCTTTAATGTATTAATTAACATCTTGTTTAGGTGCAAAATATGAAAAACCCACCCAAAGGGTTTTTTTATGTTTTTACAACCATAAGTTCAATATATAAAACCGAGGGTGCAAGAGCATTTACTCGAGGTATTACTCCAACAAGTAAGAATTATTAATTTAAATTATTACATTTACTTCCTTTAAAATATAATTCAGTAATAATTGTAAATTTTTATTGATTTTCTTTTTAGTCTTGAGGAGGTATGTAACATATATTGGTGTAATATTTTCATAAAATTTTGGATATTCATCATTTTTTCATGTAGTTTACCTGCGGCAGGTTCAACCTTTACCGTTTACGAATTAACAATGAGAATGCTCGAAAAAGTTTAAAGGTGTATATTGATAGAAATTACGAATAAATATTTATTTTTAATTATAAATTATAGTTTAATCGATCACACATAATTTAATTTTAATATCAACGAATAAAAAAGGGTTTTTTGATATAACACCGCATAGTTACACAATCTTTAATTTTTTGATATAAGTTGCTTAGTGTTAAATTCTTTATAACTTTACCAATGTCTTCTCTCCTATTTAAACGCGCTGTCACTTCTTTTTTCTCTGAACGGTTTAGGCTTTCTCCCGTAAGAGAAAATCTTAACCTTATCCGTGAAGAACTTCGAAAATTTGGGTACTTTTCGAGTTAAATTTTTTGAAAAAAAAAATTCAATTTAATCCATTCAACATTTTATTTGATTCCCTTCAATTTCAATAGTCAGGGCTCGATAGAGTACAATTCCTCTTTTTCACCTGGAATTGGTTTGATAACACTTCACAATTCTGAACGACATAATGCCTTAAGTGGCAAAATGATGGCCGAATTAGCTGATTTGGTTGATAAATTAGAACATATTACACAAGGTAAAACAAATTCAAAAAACGAAACCGATTTAATAGCATTAATATTATCGGGAGACGAAAATTCTTTTTGTTCCGGTTTAGGTAAGTCTTGAAATACTGACAAGTTTTTTCCTTTTCTTTTTTTTTTTTTTTTTATAATAAGAAAAAAATGCAATCGGATAATTTTTCAAAAAAAAACAAAAAAGATTTAAGTACAGCAAATGACCATATTCTGACCACAGAAAATGGTAAAAAAATGAGTTCGCTTATGCAAGATACACTCTTACGTTTTAGTCGACTTCCCTTAATTTCGATTGCCGCAATCGAAGGTCACGCATTAGGAGGAGGAGCGGAATTAACAACGGCATGTGATCACCGTTGTATCTCAGGTTAGATGAGGTTTTTGAGTCACGAATATATATTGTTCTTTTATAAGAATATGTTGATATCTTTTGTTATCTTTATTAGTCGCCGCTAAAATCCGATTCATAAATGTGAAGATGGGTGTTACAACAGGATGGGGCGGAGGTGGAAGGTTAATCAATATAATTGGTAAAACGAAATCTTTAAGAATCTTGGGAGCAAGTGAGGTGTTAACTGGACAACAAGCGTATGATATAGGTTATGCAGATTTAATTGCAGAAAAGGGTGAAACGATAAGCAAATCTAGAGATTTTCTCGATCCTTATATATATTTTTCTTCGCCAAAGAAAGGGGAATCAGATACAGAAAGAAAACGAAATTCGGTGAAAGCGGTAAGCTATTTTTTTTTTTTGTTTTTTTTTTGTTTTTTACATTATCATTTAAATTATAATTTTTTTTTTTAAAAAAAAAGGTTCGCGGAATGAAAGCGATAATCGCTAAAGCGAACGATAGTGGAACGCAAAGAAATTATATTCGTTTTGAACATGCTCTGTTTAATAGTCTTTGGGGACGAGAAGAAAACCTTAACGCAATATCCAAAGCACAATCGGAAAGAAAATAATCAAAAAAAAAAAACATTTTGTAGTTATCGTTGTATTTAAATTAAACTTTATTGATCCACAGCAGATCATTGACAAAAATCGATGACAATAGTTGATCGAAAAAAACAAACTAATAAAGATTATTATTTAATCAATCGGGTAAATTTAGTTGAACGTTAATTGGTTGACATTTCTAATCGAAATCATGAACCTTTGCGCACTTCGTTTTCGAATTATTTGTCGCTCAAGAATCTCGCAATGTCTAGTAGGTTCACAACAAATTAGAACATTTTCTAACACTTTAAAACGTAAAGGAGAAAACGTTGATATAAAAGAAATCTTTAATGATTGGAAAGCAAAAGTATCACAAGACGTTGACACTTCTGTTGATACTATCACTGCTACACCTCTTCAACTTTTTGCAATTTCTCTGAGAAGAAAATATATAATAGATGATCTTCTTGCTACACAAGTTCCTCCGAAGGGAACGCAAATCCCACCAAATTACCATTTAGCATATTTTCCTCCTAAAGCTTACGAAAATGAGCTAGAAAGTGACGGAACAGAATCTAGATATGCACCGCCACCACCCTTCTCAAGGAGAATGTGGGCGGGTGGAGAATTATCATTTAGTGCGAATAACCCATTACGTGTTGGACAGCAAGTTTCAATGAGTACAAAATGTCGTGAAGTCAAAGTCAAGCCCAGTCCTAGGGGTGAGAACCTCTTTTTATGGTTAGATAAAGATATTAGTAATGAATTAGGATGGAGCATGAGAGAGACCAGATGCATCGTGTATCTGAAAAATGAGGAAAAGAAACAGGAACAAAAAATAATTAAAAGTGAGATATATGTATTTTCGTATTGTCCTCAATTCGGATAAGGTTAAAATAACCGATATATTCGTTTTACCAGTAAATAAGGTTCCGGACTTTGAACAAACCATATTTCCAACTTCAACTTTACTATTTCGATTTTCGGCTTTGACGTTCAATAGTCACCGGATACATTATGATCACTCTTATGTAATTCAAACGGAAAAATTTCCTGGTAAATTTTACTTTACAATCTTGTTCATATAACGTTTATATCGTTAAATTGTTTTATCTAATTTAGGATGTTTGGTCCACGGCCCTCTTACGCTTACGTTACTCCTTGATTTAATGAGAGATAATCTTCCAAATAAAACATCGTTCATTAAATCTTTTACGCATCGAGCTGTTAGTCCTTTATTTGTAGATGAAGAATTTAAAGTGTGTGGAAAAAGAAGCGAATCAGATGATCCGATTAGTAATTCTTATGAATTATGGGCAGAGAACAAACATGGCGGAGTTGCCATGAAGGCAACTGCAATTCTTGACAATATCTAATTAAGATCACACTTGTAGACAAATAATATCTTTTGCTTTGATTCAATAAAAGCTGTGAGCATGAGTTTTAATTTTAAATGTGAATAAAATTATCCACGAGCCTTTGATTTCTCTCTGAAAATTAACCTTGCATAAGGTTCGTCTGATTTCAAAGAGATGTTCGCTGCAATAATCATCAGTTATTTTAATTTTGGTGAAAAAAAAAATATATAACTGTTGTTATCTTACAAATTTAAATTAATTAATGTTCTTTATCATAAGATAAAAAAAATAATGGAATGCATCGCCTTTTCAGTCCAATAATAATAATAATAATAATGTTAGTCGCAATTTTTTGACTATGATTTGTAAATCTTATTTAATTTTATTTTTATCATAAGAATTCAACTCACCTAATTTTTCCATTTTTATGTTCCAACACGATCTCTCTAAATATCGACGACGAAAATGTGGTTGTCCAAATGTTATATACATAAACTAAGAAATGATTCATCAATAAAATAGTATATATCCTTCTTAACTTACAAGTTTGAGAAGTGATTCAATACCTTTCCATCGAACTTTAATACTCTTCGTAGAGGAAGGGTTCACTAATGAGAATGAAATTCATATGAAATTATCAAAAAAAAGAAAAAAAATAAAGATTTTACCTAACTACTTCGTCGACTACTTTCTTCACGTTCTCAACTATTTCGGGTTTCGGATTCCAAACGTCGCCTTCATCACACATTAATGCATCCATCGTTCCTGTAATATTAATATATATACATATGTAAACAAAAATAAAATAATTATAATTTTAAAAAGGTGTTTCCACGTACCTTTATCGATTACCGCATCAAAGGTTTCGTCCTGAAAAGTGAGATCACGAACATCCATCACGATCCCTTCCATAAACAATAAAGATCTGACGATTAGTTTTTAACAATTCATTATATATTTTTCTTTTTCATTAAAGACTCACACGACATTTCAGTTCTATCTTTACATCTGAATCGCATGTTTTCAATCACCGTTTCCGAAAAATCAACATTTGTTATATGATGATATCCGACATCATACATATCTTCCGACAAAGCTATTTGTAAATCAAAAGATAATCAGGACGGTGCGCAAAAAAAAAAAAATTAATATAAAAAAAAAAATAAAAGATTCCATCAAGCTTTTTTTTGTTTTTTGTTTGTAAATAATCATACTAACTGGAATTCCCGCATCCCAACATTAATATCGACACATTTTTATCGGGCAGATATATATCGAATAATGGCTTTAATTCTTTATAAGTTTTATTAAACCAGTCAAAGGTCTCATGTGATTCTCTTTGATATAACGAAACAATCAATTAGATACAAATTTGATGACTTAATTAAAAAAGGGAAAATATACAACTTTGAGTAACGTTCTTCCCAGTATTCTTTATTTTGATATTCAATAACGTTGTCCGGAACCGTTTTTACTATAATAAAATTTGTCAATCAATCAGTAATTATAAATGATAATTAAATAAATTAATAACACCCACAGTTTTTCGACATTTAAGCTGACCGTTCTTTAATGACAATCGAATGATCTGCCGAAATATGCTAATTTTGAGATCGATCTAGCAAATAACAAAAATACAACTACTTTTCTAAGCAAAATATGTCTAGAGCGTCAGTTACATTTCAAGAAGAATACCCAAATGAAATAACTACACCAGTTAAAGGTTACTTGGTTGAATATGAAGCTTTGATAGACCGTTTTTTTTCGGCAATTGTAGCATATTCAGAAGGAGGGAAACAAAAAGATCAAATATCACAAACACCAATAGAAATCATGAAGGAAATTATTGCATTGGACAAAAAGTTACAAAAAGGTCTTGACTTAAGTAAGTAATCTACAGGACTCGAGTTAATTCGATAAGATAATGAATAATTCAATTTATAAATTCAATAATAAAAAAAAGTCGAGGAACATCAAAGAGTCCATCGTAAACTTTTACAGATGGAAAATGAAATTGACGCAGAAAATCAAGCAATAATGGACTTGGCTTTGGCATTGAAAACAGGAAAAGAACAACTTGATGTATGTTTAGAGGAGGCGCGAGTAACGAGACGAGTCATTCAAACGGCACAAGAATGTATAAAAAATCGTCCTTTTTCTTTTTTTTAAAATCATATCCTTTGATATTTGATATTTGACCATCAAATTTATTGATAAAATAGCTCAAGTTTCAGCAGAGGATATATTGGAATATGCTAGGAAATTAAGCCAATATACGTCAGCTCCACCCCACTTCAATCCTACGGTACCTTCCTCGATGACGGCTTTTCCACCTTACCCCGATGAAACACGCATGCGAATGGGATTATTATTTCGACAATACGCGGAAGAAAATTATGAAGAAGGTAGGTGTGATTGGATGTGATTGGATTAAAGATATTATATCCAAATTAATCATACCGTTTTGTTCAAATAGAAGAGCAATCCGTTGAAGAAGATGAGGAAGAAGATGAGGAGGAATTCGATCATGTGTTGGTAGATGAAACACACGCAAGATCAAATTCTTTTGGTTCTGTAGATATTACGCAACAAACAAACCAAACAGAAGCTTTTAACTTGGATTTGAATCCTGATTTAGAATGAAAGATTTATTTATTATGTAAAGCATTAATTAATGAATTTTTCGTTGATCCGTTGATCAAACTAAATAATAGAAATAATACCACAGTAAACAATAATATAAAGTCATGTTAATCCAATCTAAAAAAAAAAAAAAGATATTAAAAACTAGAAAATCTTAATTGTTATTATCTTTATTGATAGCATTGTAATTTAATTAAACCAACAATTTAATAAATCTAGATATATTAAATTCAAAATAATATATTTAAGAACATACTTTCTCTTGCTCAACTTCTTTGGCAAGTTTCACAGCTGATTCAAAAGATATTAACTATTCCAAGCTTCTTCAATGCTTAAAGAATCTTTATTGTCTATTAAAAGGTTAATAATGTTTTTTTTTTTAACGAATCTTTCATAACTACATTATAAATGCCGGTTGAGATGTCAGTTGATCGAGGTTCATCATTCTAGAACAAGATAAAAATGAGTAAGTTTTGACTAGAAAAATTTCAAATTCGTTTCACAACAACATAGGTCGCAGCTTCTCATTGGTAACCGTAACCCATCCTGTATACACCTACCCAGAGGCTGTCATCTAGTATTATAGACCAGTTATTAATGGACGATTATCATAGAAACTTTTAAGGTTTTCACAAATAGAGAGCAACGTAGACGTGGACGTGGACGTGGATATATTACTTGATTCCATTGTTAAACGTAGAAAGTTTCTATTTTTAAAAAGCCACGTGTAAATTATCAATTTATAAGGTTAAAAAAAGTCCCGAGTTATAATTTATAATTTATTTGTATTACTAATTGTTAACCCGTTGCTTGCAACGGGGTTTTAGTTAAAAAATAATAAACATCGCGTCACGTTAAAACTTACAAATTTAAGAAAAGAAAATAAAAACTTTGTCACGATTTTTTTCACGCGACTTATATAATCTCGCTTCTATTTATAGTAATAAGTTTATGTTTATTTTTTTTTTATTTTATATTAGTCGTGCACGCGTCAAAATCAATCAGTGGCTTAGGTTATTTTGGTCACACCATATCACAACACGACACACGGTTATATAAAGACTTGCTTCTTTTCAATAACCGTTTTCAATTTTCAAAAATTTCAACCTTACTTTTCACAAAAAAAAAAAACACTTTTTACAATTTACCCAAAAAAAAAAATAAAAGCACTTCTTTAAATCTTTTACACTACCTTACACACAAAAAAAAAAAAACACTTTTCTCTTTTTATTAATTCAATAAACTAAAATGTCTACCGTAGAAAGAGGAGACTCCGCTGGAAGAAGTTCTCGTGGCCGCAACGCTGAAAACACCGCTCCTGCTCCTACGGAAGAAGGTGGAAAGACAAAAACCAAACAGCGAAAAGGAGCAAAGGCTATATCAACGCCTCAGAAAGTAACAAAAAGTGTCAAGGCAGGTCTTACCTTTCCCGTTGGTCGTATGAGTCGTCTTCTTAAGAAAGGTAGATATGCGGATCGTATTGGTGCTGGAGCTCCCGTATATTTGGCTGCTGTCTTGGAATATTTAACCGCGGAGGTGCTTGAACTTGCCGGAAACGCTGCAAGAGATAACAAGAAACAGAGAATCATCCCCAGACATTTACAATTGGCTATACGAAATGACGAAGAACTTAATATTTTGTTGAGACACGTTCATATCGCTGAAGGTGGAGTCCTTCCAAATATTCACGTCGAATTACTTCCAAAGAAGAAAGGGGAAAAGAAAGCTGTTGTAGTTGGTGGTGCTGTAAACCCATCTCCAAAGAAACCAAAAGCTGGTGGAAAATCTCCCGCAGTAAAGGCTGCATAATTAATAATTTTTTTCTTCTCTAATAATATATATATATTTGGTTTTTTTTTTTTTTGTTTTGTTTTTTTTTTTTTTGGTCAATCTTAATGTGATTGTCAATTTTAAATATTTACGATTTCAATGATTTATAATTATAAATACTTATCGTATTTTTTTTTTAATGTATTAATTTCTAAAACGTTATTTACTATTGCAATAAATAAAAGGATATTCGTGATTTTATAAAAAATTTTTTTTTCTTAGTTTTTAAACTTATAACGATTTTGATCCTAACAAGAAAATTCTTTTATATAAATTACAGTTTAGAAAAATGTAATTTATGAAACAAAATATTAATCTTTAAATCTTTTTAAGTAAAAAGAATTTTAATAAGCACTAAAATCACCTGATTCTTTAAAAAAAAGAAAAAACAACTATATAAAAGAATAAAGTTTCTAATTCACTAAATTCTGATTTAAAAAGTTACGAAGAACCTATTATCTTCACCAAAATCACTTTTACGTTTTCTCACACTAGTAAGTAACCAAGCGGTACCAACTGGCTCCTGTTGAGGTTTAACGTTAGGGTTGAAAAACGCATTGCGGTGAAGTCTGCAAACGTTTTCGCGTACTTTGTAGAGATCGTTCATGTCTGAAAAGTGGAATATACAGAGCGAATTTTCATCTCTACGCATATCTGCTGGGAGATTATTTGTCGCAAATGCATCCATCACCTTTTGATAATGTTGAAACGTATGTTGATTTATCCAATTGTGATTTGGAGAGATGATGAGTACAGGATCATTATCGTCCACTTCATCGAGTTGTTTCTCGTACTTTCCAATATCTTCGTTGGATGCTTTCGGGAAAATAGTCCTAAGAGTGGATAAGAACAATCTAGAAATAATGTGGGATAGGGTTAACAACAATGGCTTGGATAAAATTACGAATCTTACTTACCCTTCCTCGTCGTCGTCCGTGTAGTTTCCTATGTCATTTTCTGGTGAATAATTGATTCCTGTGTCGTTTTCTGGTGGATAATTTGCTATGTGAAATCATTAGATTAATAGTTATATTGACAAGTAAAACCTATACCAAGTTTGATGTTTTTACCCTTTTATCGCAATGCTCACCTGTCAACAATAACCGAACAATACCGAATACATTAGCGACAATAAAAGCAAATAAGACGGATGGTAGAGCCTAAAGAAGGTGACATTGGTGGAAATAGAAACAATTTAGAGAGACGACAGAGGTTAAAAAAAATTGACAGAGGAAACATGCTATACAGACCAGCCAGCCGAAAAAGGTACATATTGGAAGGATCAAGACGTAAGTGAACCAGACAAACCATTCAATAAACGATAAGTGTGGCATGGATGAAATAATGTTTGGATAACCTTTTGTAAAAAACTTTTGTTTTGGAAAAAGAGTTATTTTGAAAGAAAAACTTTTCTTATGAGATAAATATTACAAAAAAGCACGAGCCAAAAAACGAGTCAATCATATTACTTGTTAAGTGATTGATTTTACTATTCAAATTCTAACAATGTCTATCTCAAGTTGATCCGACCGGCTCTTTGATGTTTGATAAAATTCCTTGTAGTACTTCGATAACAAAAACCATGTTGATAATAGTTATGATTCAAATTGCAATTCTGACAGATATTCTGGCGTTTTTTTGGGGTGAAAGATACTATTTCACGACAAAGGTTCCTCCTTTTAAATTTTGAACAAATTTAACACCTTGAAAGACGTGTCAAAAAATTTATTTAGATATTAAAATTTTAAAATGAATTCTATTGGATTGAAATTTATACTTGAAATTTTGTCACACAATTTTGAATTAGAATTGAAATTAATCACACTGTTCTGGCTATCGCCAAGTTGTTACAACGAACTTTATAATTACTCCGAATGTTGTCACCCCAAAATCAAAAGGTTTAAAACGAAAGAAAAAGAATAAATTTAATAAAGAAATTGAGATAGAAACTTATACTTTTGGTCTAATGAATCAAGGAAATAATATTTGTTTCCTTAATTTTGTACTAGAAAGTCTGACATCAATTAAAGTTCTTCGGAAAAATATCTGGAGAAAAAAATAGAAAGTAATTCACCAGATGCCAAACGACTGCTTTGCACGCGACTTTAGAGAGGCTTAATGAAGGTTGCGAACCGTAATTTTTCATAAATAATTTCTCTTATGCGAGAATAATTTGTGAAACCAAGGTTCATTCATCCTAAGGATCGTTGTTAAGATAAACAAGTGAGTTTATTAAATTGTTTAATAAAAATTGTTTTAACGAAACTCAATTGCCAACTTATATACATTTCTATAGGTCGAAGACTTTTTAAATAATTTTATTCAAAAGTTATCGATTACCTATACAAGATATAGACAAACTTCTTTTAAAAATATTATTTAAAATATCACTTTACAAAGTAGTGATTACCATTAAAAAGGAACCACAAATGATTTATACCTCTGACGCGTCATTCGATACCCAGGAAGAAGTTGATTTGATGAATTTTGATGAAGATTACTTAACTTTTAAATTCTGACTCTAATAATTATGCTACTAGAGAAGTAGATTATAGTGTACAACATATATCTGCTCTTGTGTGATCTTGATTTCGGAAGAGATTTTATTCGCCATGGTAAATACAGTAAATTTTTTAAAGGAAAAATGAGGATTTTAAATACTATTTTTTAATAAATTTAAGTTTAATAAATATATATAAAAATTATAAAATATTTAAAAAATATTTTTTATTTCTAAGTAACCTTGTAAAACAGTTAAGTATTTCTATAAATAATATAAATTTAAAAGCAATTTCTAATATTAATATATCTATTATTAAATATGATCACCTAGATTAATTATATACTCGTAACTTTTTAATGCTTACACCAGATCAATTAAAAGGCTTATTAAATATATTTCTTCTTTTAGTTTATCTTTGAATAATACTAATTTTTATATATAATTTGTATAAAATTAATATAAAACTTAAAATTTTAACTTTTACAAAACTTTTTTATCAAGTTTATTAAAGTAAAATGTTACCTAAAAGATTTTTTTATATTATTTATATTTGATATATTTGATTTTTTTAATATCATTATATTTTGTAACTATTTTTGATTGCTTATTTTTAATTTTTAATATAATATACTTTTTGTTAATATAAATGAAGGATAAAAAATACAATTAATTAGCAAATTATTAAAATAGCTAAAAATACATATATATTTAGTGATATATATGAAACAATTACTGAAGATATTGAAAGTATTAACAAATAGAATGTAAAAGTCTATATAGAATAAGAGAAACTATTTCAAAAAAGGACTCTATGATAAAATTTTTTTAATGTTAGAGTTAGAATTAAAATATATACAATTATATATAATTAAAGAATCCAATAATTTTTATAATCAATATAACTAATAGAATAAAATATATTTTATATTATAATATAAAGTATCTGTTAATCATATCCGCTGATATTCAGATTTTGATCACAAAATTTGACCTCAAAAATAGTCATATATATCACTAAAACACCTTCTAGCAAAACAACTCTCTGGTGACCCTTTGAGTATTAATAGTAACCATTTAGGTCCTAAATACTTCATGAGCTATA
>CAJVPP010002029.1:0-16665 GCA_910592005.1 Funneliformis mosseae
AGTAATTAAACCCACTCCCAGCTATGCCCCAGCCCACACTCTTTCCCGCCCGTTTGCTATTTGATAAAAAAAAAAACATGCATAGATATTATTAATAAAAATAAAAAAAAAAAATGTATACACACGTCCTTGCTGGTGTTTCTAAATAACATAAAAAAAAATATTAAACGTTAATAAAGTTCGTTCACTAAAACATTTTTTTTTTTGTCTTGTCAATATGAGTTGTTGTTTGTCATGGGAAGAAAAGTAGCTCGATACTTTTGATACGTAATACATATAAATAGCTGACGTTTATGAAGATCATTTCTATATGCAAATATGATGTCGATCTACGACTAAATTTAAACGGCGCGTAAGAAATATGGAATGATATACTGTATTTTTTACCGAGTTTTGTTTAAATTTTTAATAATAAAAATATTATTTGTTCAAAACATAACGAAGCATTACAAAAAGTTTTTCGTTGAGGGCTGTAACGTATGATGCTATGAGAAAAATCCATACTTGGGGCTATTAAATCTTGGATTTAATTCGATCACGTTGCAATAAAACGTTGATCCTTGAAATAAAGATCCATCAAATGATCTTGATCTTTGAAAGAATTTCAATCCCCACTGATTTGATTAAATTTGAATGAAATTAGATTAAAAATTCCTTTATAACATCCTATTTATACATTATTTGAAAATGATAAAAGATTAATATTAGTATGAACTCAGTTAACAACATCTTAGTGTCTTTTTAAGTGAAAGATTTAATCTTTTTTTTTATTTATTGTAATTCTCTTGCTTTGATAAGTACATATTTGATTATATTTTTTTTTTACATTCTAAAAAATAAGACAAATAAGATAAGCATTGAGTTAACGCAATAGATGATTGGTTGTTGAAATAAAGTTCAAATTCTCGAAATGACTTCAAAGTTGCAATTAATAAAATTATTAACTAACCTCTTCTAGCAGTAGTAATAATGTTCGTTTTGGCAGAAGGATTTATTTACATGTTGAAACTATGCGAGAACATAAGTTATGTACTGGTGACCATGTTTTCGTCAGAAAAGAAGTTGAAAACGAGTTAGAGCAAAAGAATACATTCGTTGAGGTATAAAGAATAAATGTTTATTACTAAAATAGTTTTCCTTTCATTATTAATTATCTTTCAATTAAACGATGAATCTAAAGATGGTCACTGTGGGTATCGCTTGGCCATCATTTGCTATTAAAAAAAACCGTATGTATATTTTTTAACCGCGAATCAAATCAAGTTTTTTTTTTATTTTTTAATGCAACACTTAGATTACTTTGAATGTTTAAGAGATCCAATTAAATACATTGCAACGTGAAAATGCCAATCTTGAGGTTGATGATATCGCGATTTTGTCGCGTATAAAAAGTTTCATCGTAAATGCATCTAGAATTGTACTGAAACCATTAGGAAATGTCGATTTTCCTATCGATCAAATGTTGAATATTTTTGCAAAAGAAATTTTAAGTACGTAATGAACTTATTTTTTTTTATAATTCAATAATATTTTGATATTAAATAAAAACGATTTATTTAATTTTGTAGTAGACCTTAAATATTTAATGAAAGGCAATCGCGTAGAATTTCAATATCATGGAACAATAAGAAGTTTTCATGTGGAAGATGTAAATCCTGTGAAAGATGAGAATGCTATTGAAGATGGTTGCTTAGAAATTGGTTTATATCCCGTTTGCCGAGATACATCTGTTGTAATTTTACCACACGTATGTTCTTGTAAAATTGAGATTTAAAAAACGTTAGAATTATACAATTAATAATTTGAATTTCTTAATGAAAGATTGTTAGTAAAGATAGAAATGTAAACGATAAATTTCCTGAAGTTGGCTATGATTCAATTGGTGGACTAACAGAACAAATTAAAATAATTCGCGAGATGGTAGAAACTCCTCTAAAGAATCCCGAGTTATTTACCCAATTTGGTAATTCCATAATGATTGAATTGTCACTAAAAAGTTCAAATCGTACTAACGCATCAAATATTTATTTAGGATTACGGCCACCCAAAGGAATCCTTTTATATGGGCCTCCGGGAACTGGAAAAACGTTAATTGCACGTGCAGTTGCAACAGAAACAAAATCCCATGTTATTTGTGTGAATGGTCCCGAAATAATTAGTAAATTTTATGGGGAAACTGAAGCAAAGTTAAGAAATATATTTGACCAAGCGACTGAAAATGCACCTTCAATTATTTTTATTGACGAAGTTGACGCGTTATGTCCTAAACGCGATGAGGTACAATTTATTATTCTAGATGTTTCTAGTGTATCAATATAAAATTATTAAAAAAATTTAATTATATGAAGGCAAGTAATGAATCGGAAAAACGCATTGTAACAACATTACTCACTTTAATGGATGGGATCACTAACAAAAAAAATCATGAAACGCAACATGATCGTGTTGTAGTTATTGGAGCAACAAATCGTCCAAATGCTTTAGATCAAGCATTGCGAAGGCCAGGAAGATTTGACCGCGAAATTGAAATTAGTTTGTGTCAATTCATAAACATTCTCATTATTATTATTATTGTTTTTTTAATTCACTCATTCATACTTTCAACAATTTTAAGCGATTCCAAATGCTATTTCGCGATGTTCTATTTTATCGACTTTATTGAAAAAAATCCCAAACACTCTTACAATCGAAGAAATAAATGCATTATCGTCTAAATCGCATGGTTATGTTGGTGCAGATCTGGCAGCTACTTGTCGAGAAGCCGGATTAAAGGCCATTAAAAGGTGTATAAAGGGAAATAAACGAGATGATGTAAAAGTTAACATACAAGATATGGAAGCTGCTATGGCTGAAATTCGGCCAAGTGCTATGCGAGAAGTGAGTCTATGTTTTGCGACATACTTTAGTTTACCTCAAAGTTAAAGGAGATCGTTCTTGATTTCATTTAGATTCTCTTAGAAGTTCCTAAAGTATATTGGTCAGATATCGGTGGCCAACAAGAAATCAAACAGAAACTAAAGGAATCAATTGAATGGCCATTACAACATCCCGAAGCCTTTCTAAGGTTAGGCATAAGACCTCCAAAAGGTATATTATTGTATGGACCTCCAGGATGTAGTAAAACCCTCATGGCCAAAGCTTTGGCGACTGAAGCTGGTTTGAATTTTATCGCTGTGAAAGGTCCTGAGGTGAGATGCCTTAACAGAATCGGAATTCGAAATTCTGCCAATATTTAATCAAGTGATGTGAATTTATTATATTTTAGCTTTTCAGTAAATGGGTTGGTGAATCAGAGAAAGCAGTTCGTGAAGTATTTCGTAAAGCACGTGCAGCCTCTCCTTCGATCGTTTTCTTTGTAAGTGATCAATTTAATAAATTTTTTCACACGTATAAAAAAGCAATTAACCTAATTTATTTAAATTTGCCGTTCTTAAAGGACGAAATTGACGCTTTAACTGTTAAACGTGGTATTGGTATAGAAAGTGGTACTTCAGTTGCAGATCGAGTTCTATCTCAATTATTAAATGAATTAGATGGAATTGAACCGTTAGTAAATGTAACTGTTGTAGCTGCAACTAATCGTCCAGATATTATAGTAAGTAAATGTTATATTATACGCTTAAGAGTGTTTTATTAATGTTAATTATTATTCATTTAGGATAATGCGTTATTAAGACCTGGACGATTTGATCGGATCTTATATGTAAGTCCACCTGATTTACAATCCAGAAAAGAAATTTTTCGAATTCAATTAAAAAAAATGTCACATGCTAAAGTTGTCAACGTTGAAGAATTAGCAACAAAGGTAACGAGGCTATATAAAAAACATTTCTATTTTAAATCACGATATTTTTATTTAAATTTGTTTAAATTGATTGAAGACCGATAAATGTTCTGGTGCTGAAATTGTGGCTATATGTCAAGAAGCAGCTTTATATGCTATGGATGAAGATCTTGAGGCTAAGGAGGTATTTCATGAACAAATCATAAGCATATACACACATATAATTGTTTTAACATTTATAATATTTTAGGTAAGGAATGATCATTTCTTTAAAGCGATTTCTTCGTTTACACGTCGTATTACACCTGAAATGATTAAATTTTATGATGATTATCGAGAAAAATTCGAAAAAAATTAAATAAAAAAAATTATTTTTTTAATGAACAAAAATTGCACAGCGAAGAAATTTAAATTTTCATTATTATTCGCATTAAAAATTTCACTTTTCTTGATGTTGTTTCTAGTATAAGTCCTAATACTGTAAATAACTATCATAATCATCTTTACCGTATGATGTTTAGCAATTCCGAAACGGTTAAATAAAATTAGATCTTAAACTTTTAATATTATTCTCATTGTTTTGGTTCATTATTATGAATTATCCATCTTCTACTATCGATGATTTAAATTAAAAGATAAGCAGCAATTTTTTTTGTTTAATCTTTTTTTTTAGGGTAGTACAAGCCCCTCGGATTCCTACCCAAAAATGATCACGATACGAAATTTTTGTTAATGTATTAATTATTTTTTTTTTTTTACAATACAAAATTTTGATTCTAGAAATAATCACAAGATTCTTGCACTACTAATAAATCATCTATGATCCTTTCCACCGTTGTACCTATATGCTTGGTCATTTCTTTTTGACGATGCACAGCAAGGTTTTGGAATTGAAACAGGAGATCGCCGTCTAAAATCCCTTTGGCTGGATTAATAGCCAATTTCTGTTTCGAATTAAGGAGTCTAATTTTTATGAATGAATGAAATGGATGAATATGAAATATCATTAAAAGTGTGTATTAAGTTGATAAATATAAATTAACAAAGTACCTGAAAGCTTTAGGGTTTAAACCCGCGATATGTTGTAATCCAGTCACCATCTTAGAATGTAATAGTTGTAATCGTTTATACATTCTCTCAGGTATCGGTGTGATAATGTTTATGCTACCATCAAGAGTTCCTAATAATGATGGAAATTAAATTATGAAATTCTTGAACTAAATTATTATTATTATTATTTTTTTTTATTTTACTTACCACATAAACAAAGTAATTTATTTCCGCTAATCTCTTCTTCCAAAAATCCCGAACCTCCTTGTTCAATAGGATCAGTTCTTACTAATTCTTTCTTTGGCATGCTTAACATCACTTTCACTTGTGCACCAATATGAAAATCACCACGACGAATAAGTTTTTGTCCCGCAAAAGACTGAACATCTTACATTGACAAATTTAAAAGTTAATTCATTATTCGAAATATTAATATTATTTATTGAAACACTTACTATATGGTGCGTATTGAAATAAGTGGATATTTTTATCCATATCTGCTACAGCGATGTATAACATTGGCTCATCGATTAAATAATTTAAACAACTAACTTCCAATGAATGATAGTCTTTACCAACCAATATTAATTTTGCTGGTTCTTCCTGTATAATTATGATGATGATTATATAAACTTGTTGGAACGAAATAGATTTTTTTTTGAAAGAAATTACCTGGAATCCAAGAAACCAAACGCTCTTGTATACATCTCCCAATAATATGTAGTCCTTAACAGAAACTACGCTATTGCCGTAAATTTGAATGTCTATGAACGCCACACTAATTAGTCTATCGTTATCTTCGAAAGCACGTATAAATATCTATGATGTTAAATAAATACATATAAAATACGAGATTATATAAACGATATTAATAAAATGGCAAAATTTATTCTTTTACCTTTGGACCAACACAAGTTAATAAGTATCCTTTAACGTCGCAAATTGCAGTTACAGAACCTTTCACCTCTTCATGACACAGTAACTTATACTTATGATTTGTTTGCGGATTATCTGGTTCGGGAACAACTTCGATTATTTCAAATATGTATACCTGTAATAATTAAAAGTATAAAATTAGGTCAAATAATTATTTTTTTTTTTTTAAAAAAAAAAAAATTGTTACGTACATTTCCTCGCATGCCCACATCCTCGCCTCGGAAAAAACCTGTACCAACAGCAATGAAAGACTTTCGTCCACTGGATGTAGATTTCGTTTGAAGATTTACGCATTTGATACAAAGAATTTGTTCATCTTCCAAAAAACCATAGCTATATATACAGGAATAAAAACGATAAGGTAACAAACTATCAAGAAAAACATATAAAAATAAGGAAAATTTGACGAACCTGTCTACTGTTTCCCATGTTACCGGAGATATCAATTCTAGCGAGAATTTTTGAGTTTCTGGCAACAATTGATCTCTTTCTTTTCGTCCCAAATAATCTGTCAGTCAATGAATGGCTCAACAAATTAAAAAAGATCACATAATGAATATATAACTTACCTTGCTCTACATCATTAATAGGGTCCCCATTCTCATCTCTTAAAATAAATTCAACTGGAATGGAAGTTGCCAATGCATATACTTGCATTTCTGCATGATATTCGATGCCGTAACCCGTTCGGTTTAAAGGAATTTTCTTAATGGGCCATTCCATATCATATCGAAAGTCAGATGGTAATTCAGATAATCTTAACATATCCTAAAGAGATAAATATTATTTGAAGTGTGGCAGTTTCACTTTTTTTTTTTTTTTTTTAAAAAAAAAAAAAAAACTCCCTAATTAATACTTTACCTCACGGTTAGCATAAAGAAAACCTTGTTTACAATGTACATTATGAAACTGAGTAAAACATTTGATTTCACCATCGGCACTCATAGGATGTAATCTCAAGAAATTGTTATTTGCTATTAATAACCATGCAGGTTTAACACCAGTTACAAATACTCCATTATAACCACCAACATTAGAGAAGGGTATGATTTTCCGTGATGTTGGTCCGAGTCGAAAATTTTGTCTCTCTATTGCATCATCAAATTGGTCTATATCATTTTTATTAGGTTCTTGTTGAGTAGATCTTTTAGAGACGGGTTTATCATGAATATCACTATAGATAGTCTCGCGTGATATATATTCCTGAGAAACTCGCGAAAATCGTATCGCCAGACGTTCAGACAATTCGGCTTGTGATTGTGATTTTTGGAAAGGATCAAATACATCGCTACCGGGAATATATTGATATGCTTTATATATAATTATATCCCCCACAATAGTACGCGCCTATGAAAAATTAATTAGGAAAACAAGTTTTATTTAAAATATGCAATAAAAAAAAAAAATTAAGCTTACAACTAAATAAGGTTCCTTTGATCTCTTTCCAAGATTTATCAATAAAATTTCTTTTATTTCAGATTTTTGTGAAGTAGAATTTAAATTCTGTCGAGAGGCAAAATCGACAAGAACTGCCGGCGACAAGTCAAAATGTGGGAAAAGAAAAACCTCTTCGAAGTTGGGAAGCTTAAAAATCTGGATAAATTAATTGTAAGAATGAAAATTATTAGATTTACAACATTACTATATAATTCTTGACGCGAAAAAACTTTAGATAGTTATATAATAATACCTCTAAAGAACCATCCTGTTTAAATAACGTACACCAATAAGTTGCTTTTTTCACTTTTTCAACTTTACCGCTCACATTTTCTTCATTAACTTCACCCATAACTTGTGGCGTTTCATCCAATTTAACTTCCTCATCTATTTCCATAGAATTTTCTTTGCTTTCATTTAAATTCTGAGTTTCAAAGCCTTTACATAATTCATCGAATTCATCATCATCCAGGTTCATGGGTGAAAAGTATGTAGTTGTTTTGTTTTTATGATCAGACTTTAAAAGAGATAGTTTTTGAGTTGCATCTTTAACAAGAGAAAAAAGCTCTGAGTCATCTCGATATATACAACAAGATACTGTCGGGATAACCTATCAAACATTAAATGAAACTAAGTAAATTTACTACAAATAAAAAAATTACATTTATGTAATTTGTAAAAAAAAAAAAAACTGTTTCTCACATTAATGCGTTCGGGCTGTGAACACGCTTCAATGTTTTTTGTTCTTTCATCTACTTTCATCAATGCAATATCTCCATTATCAAATAGCAATAACACATATGGATCCACAATACTCGCAAATACAACCAGGCCTTTTTCAAATGTTTCATCGATTGGAATTAATTGTGTAAGTTTTCCTTCTGAATGCATTAGGAACATAGGGTTATGAGAAATAGTTCGACGGTAATGTTATATTTATTATTATTAGTTTGAAGGATTAACTTACCATTATCTACAAAACGAAGCCCATGATCGTATACTTGTAAAATACGCGTCCCGTTTAACAAGCATCCAATATTTATTGTTGGACCATCCGTATAAAAATCTGTTTGTTGAAGTTCTTGCAATTCCTCACCGCATCCTAAAACCTATGAAACCAGGTTTAAGAAGCCACATCAGAATAAAACGCAAGAAGAAAATGCATCGAAAAGAATTATTTTAATAGATTACCATCGTTTTGTCTTTCTTTGAAATAAAAAGATATTTATCAAAGAAATCACTATTGATTCCATTATTAGAGTCAATTTTTGATCCCGAACTTTCCATAGAAATTCCTATAAACATTGAATCCCGACAAGAAACTGTCCATATATTTGTACAATCTTCCATTGGAAAAGAATTATTCACTATCGGGTTTACATTTCTCTGAAATTAACAATGACTTATTAATATTTAACGTAAGAAACAAATTGATTTCATAAAATGTAAATGATCACTTACATGAAATACACAAATTGATGATTCATCATTATATCCTGTACAAGTAACTATTTCGAGATTTTTCTGTATTATATGTAATTGAGATTCTTCCTATATTTTAGATAAAAATAAAACTCCTAAATATCTTTTAAAAATACAAAAAAATTTAATACAATATATTCTTACTTCCGGATAAGTTAATTCACCAAAAGCCATGTCTACAATAGGACCAACGTTGATAAGAGTATCACACACTATAAATTTATAATCTGACATCTCAAGAAAACTAGTTGCGGATTTTCTAACATCACCTATTGAGTTATTTATCGGTTGTCTATTGTTGTTTGTTGCACCGTTCGTATTTTGTTTCTCTTGATCCTTTTTCGAAGAATAATACTTAATTAAATGGGTATCACCTAATCTCGAACCTAAAATGAAATATCCTTTCGAAAATTTGCAAGCACATGACGGAAATGTACTATTGCCTGCTTCTTCAATCCGAATTCCCGTCACCGTTTCTTCATTTTCTACCAATTTGATCACATATAAGTTGCCATTGCTTAAAGAAAGTAATATGTCTTTGTTATCCAAAATAACGTGACAAGACCCTTCTAAGGCAAGTCCAAGATTTTCATATGTTTTATCTAATGGGAATCTTGTTGTTGATGATGCATAAGTATTAACGGCTATTCCAATTCCTAGTGAACTATCATCAATATAAATTATGGCATCAGAAGTGATTATTATAACGCCCATAGAGTCTGGGACCGAGATTAACTTTAAGCAAGTTTGTGGTAAAGTGTCCCGTGTAAATACGACAGGGTATTTTTGTTTAGAAATGTCTAATGTCACTGTAATAACTGAACACGTGTCTTTTATTGAATTCGACTTGCTATTTTATTTTTTGAAATTAAATTAGTTCAAATCTTTTAATCAAAACGAAAAAAAGTGAAAATAATATATTACCCTGGCCATGTTTGAAAAGATTCAAAAAGTATTGCCAAAGTGGGTTCATGGCATCCGTATAAAAATTCCATGTCAATAACATTCTTGATTTTAATTTGTGAGTCAATAGACGATACATCAAAAACGATACTTTGCAAATAGGGCAGATTACTAATCGAAAGTTAAATAGCATATGTAAATAATTGTTTCATAACCTAAAAATCATACGTAAACTTTTTTTTTTTTCAAAAAAAAAGGGATAGAGGTTACCTGGCGATTTTAGTGATTTCTTCTTCAGATAAATTTGTGGTATCTTCCTGACGGAATGGAAGAATTGCCAATTTATTACCATAAAAGTTCAAAACTGCACATCTATTGGAAGGATCAACCTTTAACTCGGTAGTGCAAGTGTTTGCTAGAAATTCAGTCTAAAGAAGATTAAACCTATTTAGTATATTAAAATCTTTACATCAAAATAATTGCCAAGTCATCAACGTGCATCGTTACTTGAGTAAATACCTTAAACTCCTCACGTTCATAATAATGAATTGAAACCGTAACGATGCTATTTGTTGCCAATGACCATTCCAGAAGGGACACCTATATTTGTTAAAAGAACCAACATATTTTTTTTGACTATTTCAAGACTTTTTTTATTTATTTAATTTTTTCATCAACAGACCTTCGCATCCTTGAAACTTAATAAAAGACTATCCATGCCATTAATGCCCGAGGAAATCGTTCGCACAACTCCCATAGAGGCTATGTTACCAAAAAGTTTATATTGTGCGACTAGTTCAAGATGTGCTGTCTTTGATGATGATGGGTTTGCAGCCGGTTTGAGTGTTGGAAAAAGGAAATTCTGCATTAAAATTTGTGATTATAATTGATTATAACGATGTTGAAAAGATAAAATCAGGGAGAATATATAAAAGATCACATAAAATTTGGACATGATTTTTAGGTATAAAAATAAAATTTTTTTTTTTTATTTAAAATTTATTAATATATATTATATATTTTTATTTTGAATTCTATATACACTTGATTAGCTCATTCAACTATGTTATCATCCTCCTTAATTCATTCAAAAATAAATTACTAATTCTAAATAATGTTCTATAAAATGATACTATTTCAGTCACTTACAAAAGCTTGACAAACATGAACATGATCTATGAGAGAAAGTGGGGATAACTTCATGATTTCGATTCCTTAACGTAATAATTTTGACCATTCGGAAACGGAAACCTAGATTCTCAAAAGCTTTCTTTTGATCTAAAATTACTCTGCCATACTTTTTTTATTCCCGAATCGATAATTTGCACTTAAACCCATTCAAAAAAAGCTAATTAAACACCAGCTTACCTGATCATCATCTTTACCAAGTTCTTGAGTTAAATTACTTTCATCCTCCGCAGTATTTTCTTCTGCGATAAGCTCGATATCCTCAATGAATCTATAAATTTGCAAGATGGATGTACGTGCAACTATTACATTTACGTCGGTGGGCGAGGTAAATGCGGCACAAACTACTTTGTCAACCACTGTTGACGGGAAGAGCTCCTTGTACAGAGGATAGATCGACATTCTGAACACTGTACGAGACGTTTAGTGTTTCTTGTATCTTGTGTAAACCTGAAAAAAAAAAAAAAAAAAAAAAAAAAATAAACGATAATCTATCGGTTTATCTTTTGAAGTTATGCTAGATCATCCGATCTGATTGGAAATGATAAAAAATTTCACTTATTAATCACTTATTTTTTATATAAATCAAGTTAATGCCATCTTTTTCTTTGGAACGAAAAAAATGATCACTCGTCAATTATCGAGGATTTTGAGGGTATGTTAATTTTTTTAATTCAATTGTTATAAGTTTTAATAAGTATATAATAGAATTTTGTGTATTTAGAATTAGTTATTATATTGCAAGAACAAATTCACCTTACGCGTTTTATAAGTATTACGAATTAATCCTTAAATTTTAATTATAGAATATTCCTTCCCCATTGAAAAATATTCATGCTCGCAACTATGCACAAGTTCTCGCGGGAGACATTTCAAATAAAAAAATAAAGATATCTAACTTTGAACAAGATAAATATATCAATTACCAAAGGATTCAAGAAAATTTGGCCATTGTTAAGAATCGGTAATGAACTTTTTCATTTTCAAGTTTGTTATAAACTTTAAATAATATTAATGAATCATTTATTCCCTTCGAAATATTTTTCTAGACTTAATAAGCCGTTAACACTTGCCGAAAAAATTGTATATAGTCATTTGGATGATCCTCACGGACAAGATATTGAACGCGGAAAAACGTATCTCAAATTACGTCCCGATCGCGTCGCGTTGCAAGATGCAACAGCACAAATGGCCCTTCTGCAATTCATGTCTGCTGGTATGCCAGAGGTCGCAGTACCTACGACTGTACATTGTGATCACTTGATTGAAGCTCAAGTAGGCGGAGAGAAAGATTTGGCTCGTGCGAAGGATATTAATAAAGAAGTATACGATTTTTTGGCGACTACTACTGCTAAATATAATATTGGCTTTTGGCGTCCCGGTTCTGGTATTATTCATCAAATTGTATTAGAGAACTATGCCTTCCCAGGTGGCCTTATGATTGGTACAGATTCTCACACACCTAATGCTGGTGGTTTGGGTATGGTTGCCATTGGGGTTGGCGGTGCTGATGCTGTCGATGTCATGGCCGATATTCCATGGGAATTAAAATGTCCGAAGGTAATTGGCGTTAAATTAACCGGTACAATAAGTGGTTGGACAGCCCCTAAAGGTACGTGACAAAAAATCAATTACTCAATGATAGCATTAACATTTAAATTTTAATGAAAATTTTTATTTTATTTTTATTTTTATATATTATTAGATGTTATTCTTAAGGTAGCCGGTATTTTGACAGTCAAAGGCGGTACTGGTGCCATCGTTGAATATTTTGGTCCTGGTGTTGAATCTTTATCATGTACCGGCATGGCCACAATCTGCAACATGGGTGCCGAAATTGGTGCCACCACATCACTTTTCCCTTTTAATAGACGTATGAGTGACTATCTCCATGCCACAAATCGTTCAGAAATTGCATCTTTCTCTGAATCATTTGCTCATAATTTGCGTGCTGATGAGGGCGCACACTATGATAAAGTAATAGAGATTAATTTATCGGAATTAGAACCTCATATTAACGGTCCATTCACGCCTGATCTTGCAACTCCCTTAAGTAAATTTAAAGAAGAGGTGGTTCGAAATGAATGGCCAACAGAGTTGAAGGTTGGATTAATCGGTTCATGTACAAATTCATCATACGAAGATATGTCTCGAGCATCTTCAATAGCCAAGCAGGCCATCGACCATGGATTAAAAGCAAAGTCGTTGTTCACGATTACGCCTGGGTCCGAACAGATTCGGGCTACCATTGCACGTGATGGTCAAGAAAAGATATTAAAAGATGCTGGTGGCGTTGTTCTCGCCAACGCTTGTGGTCCTTGCATTGGACAATGGGATCGTCAAGATGTTAAAAAAGGAGAAAAGAATTCGATCATTACGTCATACAACAGAAACTTTACGGGACGTAATGATGCTAATCCTGCCACTCATGCATTTGTAGCATCTCCTGATATCGTAACTGCATTTGTTTTCTCAGGTGATCTTCGATTCAATCCCATAACTGATACACTCAAGGATGGCAATGGAAATCCTTTCAAATTTACAGATCCAGAAGGTAGTGAATTACCAATTCGAGGTTATGATCCCGGTGAAAATACTTACCAAGCACCCCCAAAGGATCGTGTAGCTGTTCAAGTTGTGGTAGATCCAAAAAGCAAACGTCTTCAATTATTACAACCATTCTCTAAATGGAATGGTAAGGACGCCGAAGGATTACCCATTTTAATCAAAGTCAAAGGAAAATGTACTACTGATCATATTTCCATGGCCGGTCCTTGGTTGAAATTCCGAGGACATTTAGACAACATTTCAAATAACATGTTGATTGGCGCTGTTAACTCTGAGAACGGTGCTGTTAATAACGTCAAAAATGTTCTCACTGGACAATATGATGCCGTTCCTAACGTTGCTCGCGACTATAAAGCCAAAGGTAAAACTTTGGCATTAATTTATATTTCAATGTTTTGAGCATTTTCCTCAATTGGTTTGTTTTTTTTAGGTATTTCCTGGGTTGTGATCGGAGATGAAAATTACGGCGAAGGGTCATCACGCGAACATGCTGCTCTCGAAGTACGACACTTGGGAGGCATAGCTGTAATTGTAAAATCCTTTGCTCGTATTCATGAAACCAATCTTAAGAAACAAGGGCTTTTACCATTGACATTCACCAATCCATCTGATTACGATAAGATCGATCCAACTGACAAAGTGTCTATTCTTGGTCTTACTAGCTTCGCACCTGGTAAAAATTTAACACTTCGACTTAATAAGAAATCTGGGGAAACGGTAGACATTCCCGTTAGTCATACATTTAATGATAATCAAATTGAATGGTTTAAGGCCGGATCAGCCTTGAATCGCATGGCTGAAAAACATGCACATTAAAAAAAAAATTATTCGGGAACAAAGTTAGTAATTGCGATTAATTCATGTAATCCATGTGTATATTATTAAAAAAAAAAAAAAAAAAAAAAAAAAAAAGAGTATTATATTTATATAGCGATAATAAATGAACATTATTTAAATCTTTCATTATTATATATTTTTTGAATTTGTTATTAATTTCAACATTCTACTAAAAAATAAAAATAAAATAAAATCAGAAATAAGAAAATCTTTTCGTTAAATTAACAATAGTAAATAAAATCTTAAAATCGATTACTAAATACCAACATTTGTAGAGATATTAAATATATTTCAATTGTAACAATTAAAGCTAATAAATAAATGCTAGGTAAAAAAAAAAAAATTAAGTTATAAAGAAAATTTGAGTTATCAATAATAAAAAATTGCAAATATGCAAACAAAAAAAAAAAAAAAAAAAAAGGAAGAAATGAATGAATGAATGAAAAGATACATTGCAAACTTAAACTACTAATCACCACCTCCAGTATCAATACCTGATGGAGGGGGAGGTTGTGTTGAACCTCCACCATTACCACCATTACCACTAGCTTGTCTCTTTGTTTTCTTAGCCCATCTAAGACCACAGGCGTTACATAAACTTTAAAATGACATTTTGCAATAATGAATATTGCAATTTGCAGATTTTGCAAAAGTCATATAAGACCGGTGTTATCATTGATTATTATTATTATTATAATTATTATTATGATTTTTTTTTTTTTAAAAAAAAAAAAAAGAATTAATAATGATTTTACAAAATATTTAAAAAGCTAATAAAATAAGTATTATCACATACGTCTTTGGTCCTAGTGGACCTTTTCTCCATTCCGGTGATTCCACAGTACCACAATCCGTGCAGACATATTCTTCTTCCTCGACCTTGGGCTTTTTCTAAAAAAGTTTTTTTTATTTTTTGAATAATAAATAAAATAAAAAAAAAAAAAAGTTCATGATCTCTTATTAAGATATCAAACCTTTTTTCGTGACCTTGAAGAAGTTGTGGTAATCGTTGAAGGTGGAAGAGCAGGTTCGTGTTGAGCGGAGGTTTGCGTAGATAAAAGGTTGTCGTCTCTTGAAGACGATTTTGCCATATCTACAGCCATTAAACTTTCGTTCAGTAAAGTTGGGTCATTTGAGCCAGTGGAAATTCCTCTGGCACGCTCACCCTCCTGGTATCGTAAACCAGTCAAATATTCTAACGGATTACTTGAATCATGAAGTCCTTCAGGGATAACAGCTCCGGCAGCTAATCCCTCGGTGGTGGTAGGAGTGGTAGTGTTAATCCCGCTGATACTGCCGCTGCCACTAGCCTCAGCTGGAGTTTCTGATGGTCCAATTAACTCACGAAGTTGACGACGTAAATTTTCATTTTCAACTTTTAATTCCAAAAATGAATCTAACATTGCTGTTGTCTTTGAAGGATAAGCTCTACCCATACTATAAAAACATTTACAATTACCAGCTGAATTACTTTCACCAAAGTAAGGATGACCGTTAACCTCAAGGATTATAAATTTGTCATCCTTCTTGCGAAATCGATAGTAAAGAGTAAAACTAGTCTTGTTTTGAATGGCCATATTAAAATCCCTACGGAACATATCAATATCATCAACGTGAATAAAGTCCTTTATGTTACGATTGACTAATTCTTCTGGAGTATAACCCACCAGTTCTGTTGAAGAAGGTGAACAATACATAAGTTTTCCCGTTGGTGAAATGACGTGCAAGAAATCTTTTAATTCTTCAATGATTCGTTGTGACCAATTCTTTCTCTTTGTAAACTCTGTCATGTTTGTTGTAGCAGTTGCACCACTACTGGTAGTAGCAACAGCGGTGCCAGACCCTGATTGAACAACGGAGGAGATAGAAGAACTTGCGATAGCATTTCCAACTCCTCCAATTACACTCCTTGAAGATCCAAGGTTGGCAGCTACGGCAGCAGCAGCAGGATGATAACCTTCGCCCAAGATTTTCCGGTCCATCAAAAATCGTTGGTATTCGGGTGTGTTTGTATTAAAATTTTCCATATCAATTGGGTTATAAAGATATTTTGATCACCACAAGACGACGATAAGTAGTATATTTATAACTGATTTGCTTCTCGTAAGATTCCAGATAAAGTTAGTATTCGCTTTTTAAGGGTAAGGGGTTACAAACTTAAACAAATACAACCCTGATATTCTTCCTCTTCTACGTTGGACAAAGTCATATGACTCTCATAAGATTCAGAAATTAAACATCGATCATTATATTCAAGATTTTTAAAATAAAAACTAGGGAACGTGGACCGTTGTTAAGTCCGGAACAATCTTAACTAAAAAAAATATTGCAAAAACCAATCAGCATCGACCCAAGCTGTGAACGGGACACTT
The DNA here is from genome assembly GCA_910592005.1 of Funneliformis mosseae. Taxonomy (NCBI): domain Eukaryota; kingdom Fungi; phylum Glomeromycota; class Glomeromycetes; order Glomerales; family Glomeraceae; genus Funneliformis; species Funneliformis mosseae. The sequence continues at coordinate 16,558 of CAJVPP010002029.1, forward strand.
TTGTGTCACATTGTCTAGTCCTTCGTTTCGGACCAGGGACGATGATTTTTTGTGGTGATATAAAGTAAATTTTGTGTGTGATAAAAGTAAATTCTGTGAAATTTTGTG
>CAJVPP010002030.1:0-16663 GCA_910592005.1 Funneliformis mosseae
TTTTTTTTTAAAAAAAATAAATATATATAAAGAAGAAATCTATTTTATCTATTTATAGTATCACATATTGATTTAAAAAATCCATAATGATCACTAAATCAAACTAATAATTCAATTAATTAAAGTAAAACACATTCAATTCAATTATTAAAATGTATTTAATCAAAGTAATAGAGTAAAATTAATTAAAAACAGATTAATTTTACATTATTAAAAATAAATAAATTAAAATAATTTTAAAATAATAATAATGTGAATAATTTTCTATTAAAATAATAGATTCTAATATAAGTATATGAATAAATAGTATTTAAAGGATATCCTCTATTTCAAAAATTACAACCTTTATATTATAATCTTATGATAAATAAGAAATATAATAAATGATAACAGAAAATCCTTTAATGATAGTAATTTCTAGAAAATTTCAAAGATAAGGGAATGATCATTATTAAGGAATCAGATAAATTTGATAAATTAGTTATTAAAGTGTTTATATACTAAAGATCTATTAATAAATTAGATAAAATTGGTAAAATAGTTATAGACTCTCGTTAAACACTTTATAGTTTAATATAAAACTTAAAATTTTAAAGTTTATTGAAAACATTTTATTAATATATTTATTAATATATAATATGCTATACATTTTATACTAAATAATTAGTACTTAGTCAGGCCCCTATTTGCATTAAATACAGTCTGAATTCACTATAGTATACTAATGACTAAATTTTTAATAGTATGTATAAGAATTTTACTATGTCTTTTTAATATACGCTATCCTGAAGAAAGTTTCTAGACACAGTTTTTTATTAATTATAACTTAATTTTATTATGATGTTATATAAAATTTTATATAAATAAATAGTCTAGATTTCTATGTATCTATTAGATATATTTTGTTATTATTTTGAAACAATTTATTTAATGCATTCATATATAAATTAGCTTTTGATTTTAAAATAATATTCTTTTGCTAATCATTTTTATTATACATTAAAAATAACTTTTTAATATGAGAAAAAATAAAGGATTAATCAAATTTGAACATGACTAAATTATTAGTTTTTATAAAAGTGATCATAGTCAAAGAATATTATTAAAATTACTAATATTCCTAAATTAACAGTTAGTGATACTATTCTTTATTATAATAATAAAAAAAATCACAAAAAATGCATTTAGCTTTGGATGTTCAAAAAATAAATGATGAAAATAAATAATATTTAAAGGTATTAGCAGTATTGAATAACTTCAAAATAAATTTAAAAAAGTTACTAATATTTAAGTATTAACAAAATATTAACTAAAGAATTACATTAAATTAGAATTTTTTCTTGCATTTCAGCAAAAAATTCTTAATAATTGAAATACAATACATTAATCAGTTAAACTGATATTTAAAAAGAAGGTATTAGAAAATTTCAAAATGTAAAGAAATAATTTAGAGTGATGAGTCCTACTTTGAAATTTTTAAAATGATAGTCTTTGTCATATTTGATATTATAATGATAGTTTTATAACTTCAATTAAAATCTCAAAAGATAAATAAAACTAAGACAAACTACTTAAAGAATTATAGGTAAAGATTTACAATAATGTTAAAGATTATTCTCAATATAAAATGATACATAAAATGAATATAAAGATAACTTAAAGATATTTTAGAAATTATACTTTAGAGATTCTAAGTTAATACAGTGAATCAATATAATATCATTTAATAAATTTACTGATAATAATTAAAAAAACATTACAAATAATGCAAAAGGTCACAGATAAATTATTACAATTTTAAAGGTTACGAAGTATAAGTTTTATACTTCTTTATTAAAATATAAAAGATTAATAGCTCATCGGTTACTTTTACCAAAAAGGTAATTAGACTCAAAGAAAATATAAAGATATTTATATATGTTAAATAAATAATAAAATAAACTAAACTAAATATGTCAAAGGAAATAAAATTGCCATCATGCCAGGTAATAAAGTTATCATATTAATAAAATTGTCAGATTTGCAGACAACTAAGTAAACATCTATGATCTAAATAATTATTAAAGATAATAAAATTGATATCTAAGAATTTACATAATGATCGATGGCAATAAAATGGATAAAAATAATCTTCCTAAAGATTTATATAGTAATAAAATTGACTTTCTAATCTACTAATTAAATCTATCTAAATTTTTACCTATCATAGTTGCTCTTAGCGAATGATTTACTATTGAAAATTTATTATCTAATGTAAAATATAGGGGTAGTGAAGTAATAATATGAGGTTGTTTTTTGGCTAAAGTATTAGGACCTTTAGTTAAAATTGAAGAAACTTTAAATAGATTCAGATATATTGAAATATTAGAGAAAAATTTATTACTTTAAATAAAATCAAACTTTCACAATAAAAATTACTTTTTTCAAGATAATAATGTGCCTATTCATATAGCTAAGGATGTAAAAGCATGGGTTAAAAAAAAAGACTTAAAATACTATTTAATTGGCCATTTCAATCTTCAGATTTGAATCCAATTGAACATTTATGGAGTGAACTTAATATGAAAGTTAGAAAATAGTTATAATATCCCAAAATGCATTAAAGTTAAAGATTGCTTTACAAGAGAAATAGGTAAAAATTACAATTACTTTTTATAAAAAGTTAGTAGAAAGTATGTTAATTAGAATAGAAAAATGTATTTACAGAAATAAATGGTTTATAAGTTATTAAATATAATAAAATAAATTTTTTTTTGTGTTTAAATACTTTCTTTAGAGTAATATATCAATTAAGTTCAATAAGATTAGAAAGCATTTTTTTCCTTTTATGAATGCTTTTCTTAACATTCACTTACAAATTCTCAATTGGATTAAGATCTAAGTTTTAAGTGAGCCATAAAAATATACATAGATTATTTTTTATATGAAACTTCTTTGCAAGTTTCATTTTATAAAGGTAAGCATTATCCTTCTAGAATATATCATCAATATTTGAAAATATTGTCGCATAGTTGGAATAGAATGCTTTTGAAGAATGGTAATATGTGTAATACCAGTTATTATTCCAAATAATGGAATAATGGTTCCTAAGCCTTGTCTTGAAAAGTTTCCCAATATATTTGGTTAGGGCTGTATTTTATTGTAGTATAAACACAAGAAATATTCTACTTTTCTTGAGATTCTTATCACACTTGACTATGTTGGCTTTATTGAAATTGAAAAAAGGTTGATTTGTCATTTCACATAACTTTTGACTAATCTTCTTTTGTTTAGCTTTGATAATCTAAATACCATATAAGACGTGCTTCCATATATGCTAGTTATATTAGAAGCTTTCTTTGAGTAAGACAATTGTATAACATGAAATATCTAGCCAATAATATGAGTTGAAACATCTTGGCCAGTCTTTTTTCCAAAGTTGTTTAACTTTTCAATGTATGAATGATGATTTTTTCTTTTATTATTGGTTACAAGTCACTTAAGCTGGCTTTATTATGAAGGTATAATAAAAGCGGTCGACTAGAGTGAGGTTTTGAATTAGTAGTTCTGGTGGCATCAATTCTTTGTAAAGTATCAAATACTATTGACGCTTCAAAATTGATAGTCTTAACAATAGTTCAATAACTATCACCATGGTGATGGTAAAAAATATAACACCTCATTATTTTGCTATTAATTTTTGAGTCATTTTTGTTATTTTTAGAAGATTAATTTTTTTTTATTCATATTCAAAATAAACAAATCAAATGTGCATTTATTAGGTTTGATTTATATAAACAAAGTCTAGAACATCATGTAACCATAGTATTTATTAGTTTATATGATGTTATGGTATTAAATCGTATCTAAAAAATGTTATTCAGAGACTTTTTGCAGAGTTCTATATTTTAGTGTTATGACAATTAAGGAGTTGGGTAAAGTTGGTAAAATAGTTATTCAAGTACTTTGATAATAAAGTTTCATTAAAGAGTTGGATAAAGTTGGTAGGATAATTATTTTAGTATAAATAAAATAATAAAGACCGAATCTAGTATTTCAAATTTTAGAAAATTTCTTCGAAGTACAATTTTCAACGTGAAGATGCTACGAATTTTGAAACTATGTATTGCAAGTCTTGTATAATATTATTAGTAATTTTTATTTAATATATTTTCACATTGAAAAGATTGCATATAAAAAAATTAGTTCCCGTATGGAAACTTTAATATTTATCAAATAATTAATTTTTTGCAAAATTGTAAATCCCTTATTGGCGGTAAAAGTAAATATTTGCAACTATGTATGGTTTTAGAAAAAAATACTATTAAAATTAATCATTTATTTTTTGAATTTTGTAGGTAATTCTTGCGTTTGTAACTATATACGTTTAATTTTTTGGTAGTTGCTACGATTCCTTTACCACGACATGATAAAAATACATTAATACTTGTTTTCGCCCAATACCCCCATGACCTCGTCAAAAACAAATGATTCTGAATCAAATTTATAGAAAATTTAAATCAATAATAAAGTCAGGAAATTATAAGGAAAAGCGGCTTAGGCCATAAATTTTATTGGATAATAATATAAGACAAATACATATCGAAGAAAAAATAAAAAAAAACTATCTAATGATAAACTATCAGAAGCACTTCGAACATAGGACAAGTGAACCTATAATTTCACACTTGAATTGCAATAGTACGAGATGATTTAAGTTGTACAAAGACTTTTATGATCATGTACGCTCATCTTTTTTTCTAAATCCACTATTAAAGATATTTACTAATTTTGGTGGAGAATAGGTATTCTACATAACTAGAGCGAGACGACTAGGAGAAGTATAGGAAGTTATAACCTCCAATCGAGAGGATATTTCTTTCTATATTTTTTGGTCCTTGAGTTCAGGGAGTGATTCACCTACAGCAGATATATTAACTAAGGCTATTAGTGTTATAAATATATATAGATTTTGAAAAATAAAAGGAAATTATAAAAAAAATAAAAATAACAATAAAGGAAGGGAGCGTAATCCTAGAAGAGCCGAAGCCGTACAACGAATGTAGTTAGTAAAATTAATCGTCAGAATGAAGGCGATACACATTGATTTAAAAACATCCATTATCTCTTGATAATAATCAGCGTTATTGTTGTTTTTCAACTTCTAAATTGTCAACACGGACGTAGTCCTAAAAGAGCCTAATCGTACGACTTTCGTTAAGCTTTACCTGAAAAATTCATATAAAAGTACATAAATACATATACAAGAAGAAATAAAAGAGAAACTAACTAAAACTAAACTAGCAGAAGCACTTCGACGCAAATTGAACATAGGACAAGCGAACCCATATTTTCTACTTGCTTTGCCAATAGTACGAAACGAGAGGATACTTCTTTCTATATTTTGGTCCTTAAGTTCAGGGAGTGAATTCACTGACCAGCAGATGTATCACTTTAACTAAGGCCATTTGTGTTTATATTTATTTTATTTTTTTATTTTGTTTATTTTTTTTTTAAAAATGAAAAAAGAAAATGAAATTATAAAAAAAAAACAAAATGAAGGGAGCGTAGTCCTAGACTACCTTTTGATAAGTGTGTCGGCATTGTCGCTGTGTTTCACCTTCTAAATTGTCAGTAAGTTCTTGCAAAATAACAGCTCGTGCTTTATGTTGTTGAAGAAAAGATTAAAATGTTATATTTGAAAATTTGCGATATATATTATATTAAATGTTTTCAAAAAAAAATGATTGGCTAAAAATGTGACACAGCATTCGTAATCCTTATTGTGATCGGCTCATGTGCCATCGAATTTTCCTTTAAAAAATCGAGAGAAATGATTATGTAATTGCAAACAATTTGGAAATCACTTGAATTATTAAGAATCAATTATTCCAACCGATAAGCTTTTCATAAACTTAGTGATTGATTGAACCCCCTTTAACAAAATATATTTAAACAAAATTTACGTACAACTCGATTAATTAAAGTTTATACAACTATGAAACTTCGAATGTAAAAACAGGTTTTCAATTTTTTGCGCGACACAACGATTCCGTATGAAATATTTTGTCAAAATAACCGTATAATAAAGTGATAAAACTTACGCCCTATGGTTATTAATTAATTCCTTTTGTGTTAAAGATTTTACTAATTAAAAAGTGTAAATTGAAGACATTTAATAAAGGTTGGAACTTATCTCTCTTTTTTTTTTTTTTAAATCGCTTACTATCTTAATGCTCAAAAAAAATAAAACTTAAAACTTATTAAGTTTTGATCAAAAAATCGTAAAAAAATTTACTAATAAACAAATAATTTAAAATGTGTCGACAAAGGATGTAAGTCTCTACTAATTTATCATTAAAACATCTTTGCAAATGATCTTTAAATAGCTTTATGATGTATCGCAAAACCTAACGCAATGGGAATAACGAGCTAGAGCTCTTTATCGCCATTGGTATGCTTAATTTTCTTTGTGCATCGATCGTATTATGTGAGAAACTACGGACAACCCTTTATTAAATTTATTTTCACTAAGAGTTTTTATTCATATATATTCGTGTTATTGTTCATGTATAGCAACATAATAAAAAATTTTTTTTAATAACAGCGGCAATTCAGCATGTGTATTAAATTTCAATGTTATAATATACTTAGTTCAATAAGGTTAGTTAATTATATACAGTGCCCGGCAACAAATCACCGGTCACCTTAAAATAGGAAATGATCATCCAAAAAGTTTCGTTTAATAAAATTATAAAGTTTTCTTTTATATAACAAAATGTTCATAATTTATACTTTTTTTTTTAAAAATTTAATCATTATAAATATAATGGTTTTATCCAAATTTTCGCGTCTTTAATGCAAAATTTCAGCTATAATTAGACATCGAATTTTTCAGTTTTAATTTATATTGGTTGATTAAAAGCCATAATTATTTAAATTTTCAGGTCGATTGCATTAATACTCGAAGAGCTCGACTTGTTCAAGAAAATATTTACTAAATTTATACAATATTTATTCAAATAACAAATAAAATATTTTTTTTTTTTTTATTTAAGAAAGACGAACTCCTTGTATATTAATTCAATCGATCTGAAAATTTAGAAAATTAGTATCTACAAGTTTAAGGTAAATAAAATAAAATATAATTAAATAAATATTCATCTAACATTCTTCTTTTACATTCATAATTTCGGTATAATATTTCATGTCAATGTGAATTTAGGAACAATGTAAGGAGTTTTTCAAAAATCCGATGGCATTTTAATCGATTGAGTGATCATTTAATTTCAACCGCCGATCATTAAAACACGGATCATTTAAACTCATATGAGTTAACTCGTTAATAATGGCTTTTTCACTTACCATAATTAATCACATCATTATTTTATTTATTTTATTAAAGGATCCCGTGTTGAAAATTATAAAATTTGAACATGCACGAACTTACGGGTGTAACTTCCATTGTTGGTTGTAAAGAAAATAAAAAGGCGGGAAATTTCTGTTTATAGTAATATAAATTACCCAAATAATTATGTCGATCAAAAAAAAAAAAATAAAAAAATAAATACAGTGTAAAGTGAGAATCATTTCGTTTTTCATCAAAAAAAAAAAAAAATTATTTAAATAAATTATATCAATAAATTCATTCATTCGTTTTTTAAATGTCTTCAGGTCAATATTACACAGAAAAGGATGCTTTTTTCGTTGATTCAAGTGAAAGTATAAAAATTGAAGTCTTTCATTATCCTCCCGCCAATATAATATCGGTAAACTTTCAATAAATTTTAGACCTAATTTCTTTTTTAAAAGATTGTAATAATTAAATTTATATAATAGAATAATCCTCCTATTCTATTCATTCATGGATTAAGTCTTGCGGCTTGGGTTTGGGATAATTTTTGTCGTTGGTTCTCGAATAAAGGACATGATTGTTACGCTATGAGGTAAATAAATTTTCAAGAAACAAAGAATTGATTAAAATCTTTAATTTTTTTTTAAAAATGATATCTTAGTTTTCGAGGACATGGACAAAGTACAAAGACTCCAAAGAAAGATAAATGGTGGTCAATAAATGACATTACAAATGATGTATCAGCCGTGACTGATGCAATAATTGCTAGAACTGGTGATAAACCTGTTCTCGTTGGGTAATTATTATCAATATTTATAAAATTTTTAATTTTATATTAAATTCATTTCTCTTTCTTTGCTTTGCTAGACATTCACTTGGGGGAGGCATTGTTCAAAATTATCTAAAAAATAATCAACAGAAAGTGGCGGGTGTTGTTTTATTTGCCTCATTTTCACCGTACATCTACAAATCAGGCCCCTTCAAATACACTCGTAAAGCAGTTTCAAATACGCCAATTCTTGCTATCCTTAAAGCGCTATTTACATTAAACCCGTATGCATTAATTGGAACTCCTGAATTAATGAAAAGGTTTTCCTTTTCTAAAGCATTTCCTGATTCTATGGCTAAGGATATTCATCCAAAACTCAATAAGGTTAGTTTTGTTACTGTTGGGATTGAACTTCTTAAACCTTTTGTTGACCCTTCGAAAATTAAATGTCCTATGATTGTGATTGGTGCTGAAGAAGATAAACTTTTTGATTTAAAAATTATAAAAGAAACTGCCGATGCTTATGATGTTGGATTTGATATCATTGGAGGTGCTGCTCACAGTATTATGTTGGACCTTACATGGGAGGATGCTGCTAGTGTAATTTTCAATAGAATTCAAGAAAAAGTTGTAAACAAGGAATAATAATCTCATACCCGAATATGCTTGACTTTTTCGACAAGTATAATTGAGGTACCATATTGTTCATGATTTAACTAACTACAAATTAAAAGTTATTAAGTTATTAAAAGTATGGTGCTGGATTAAAATAAATTACATATGGTAGATTAATAATATTTGGAAAAAAATAGAATGCTTGATTTTTCTAATTTTAAGATTTCTTCTCGTTTTAGAATTTTTTATTTTTACATTAAATTAATTCAGTTAAAATAAAAATTTAATAAAAAATCTATAACTATAGCGATAATACCTAGTAAATTAACATCTACATTTTTACATTAAATTTTTTTTTCCAAAATTTTTACAAATATCAACGTTTTTTCAATGTTTCAAAAAATTATTCTAATTGTTTTATTCCTTGAATCATTTTACAAAAGCAGCCGACAGAGATTTCTAGTTCAAAGAAAGTTATTTTGCTGGAGCATTCGTTAGGCTATAAAGAAATTGATTGCTGTGGATGTATTGTTGCCAGAGGTGTCTATTTGAAGACCAAACTAAAATTTTCATAGAACACATAATTCATTTAAAGCTTCAATTGCTAATCGTTTGTCATTAAATTTATGATGAGGTTACTGATATTTAAAACATTAATAATAAATGTAGCTTGAATTAACTTAACATGCCCAGAGTACGTTCAAGTTGATCATAATCTCATAAATTTATTGAAGATATCCCGAATATCTTCTTTAACTTGTGCCATTAACGAAATCTTTTTAATAAAGATAAAAATATTCTCTTCAAACCTGTCTTTATAATTGTTTTATTCTTATCTATAATAAAGTCGCCTTTTTTAAAAATTATGGTTTGTGTAACCAAACATCGAATTTTTCTTGTAACACTGTTTCAATTATTTTGAGCGCGCCAAACTTATGTGATAAAAAAAAAAAAAAGAATTTCATTAATATAAAATGATTTTATACCTACTTTAAACAAAAATTCCTCGTACAGGTAAATCATGATTGTAATAAAACTTGGAATCTCATGATAAACAAGTGATGAATGAACATATTATATGTAAAACAAATGCCATGAAATTTTTAAATTTTGGCTTATTCTCATTTATAGTTGAACGCAATACTTAATACTTCTAATGAATCTTATTTCAATTGTTAATGAAAATGATAAATTTCGTAAGTGCTGAATTTTTTTGATTAATTGTTTTCACCAATTTCAGAATTATTATTTTCTTTTTCATAGGAAATAATGATATTTACTCTTGATAATATGATAATTGTATATACTTGGACGACTAAGAACAAACCCTATTTATTTAGTAAGTTGAAATTGAAGAAGTAAAAAAAATTCGAAGAATAAGGTTTGATTCGTCATTTTTAATCAAAAGTACAGTATATAAAATTAAAATGCGAATACGACATGTTAAAAGGATTGCTGTTCATTAATTATACTTTACTAACGCGCCTATTACATTGATTAAACTGAATAGCTCTTTGAATAATGTAAAAATGAAATATATCAATAAATATAGTTTCTTATATTTGTGTTTTGCGATAAAAATAAAGAAAATTAATTTTTGGAACAGAACGACTCTTAGGAGGGCCGGTCTTAGACATGTCCAACAGTATTTTTGGTCCGAACTTGACCAATCTGTCTGAAAAAGATCATGCAATGGATTTTCAAAATTTCTCAAATATGGCAAAGATTAATTTGACCATCATGTCAATTTCTATTCTTGTAGAAGCAAGAAAAGTAGAATTGAATGTCTTATATCACATTATATAAATAAGCTGATCCCGAATTAAAGCTTTGGGCAACACAGAATATGGTTGGGCGAACTCTACATATCAATAAATTCAATATTTTGGTTTATGTATTATAAATGAGCTTAAGGCTGGAATAATTAATTAAGTAAATTACATAATAAATTAATTTTTTTAGACTTCAAAAATTTGGGCAACTATGCCGAGAATCACAACCACTTCCACGGGATCGACAAGAAACGAATAATTTCTTCCGAGAATCACGACCGCACGGATGGATTTCTTCCACGGATCACTACCGCTTCAGCAGGATCGATAAAACGGATAGATTACTTCCGAGAATCATGACCGCTTCAATGGGATCGAAAAAAGGGTATATTTCTTCTACGGATCACGATAACTTGCTTCGGGATCGATAAAACTGATGGATCTCTTCGAGAATCACGACCATTCTATGAGATCGATAAAAACCGATGAATTTCTTCCAAGGATTGATAGTGATTTCTTCCGGTAATCGCAACCGACTTCAATGGATCGATAAAAGGATAGTTCTTCTACAGACCATGACCACTTATTGTGGGATCGATAAGACCGGATGATTTCTTCCAAGAATCACGACCATTTCCTATGGGATCGATAACACGAATATATTTCTTTCTAGGAATCACAGGATCCTCCTAGAGATCCGAGAATAGGGTCGTTTCAGTCCCAAGAACGGACAATATATATCAAAGCATCGCATCGTTAAAGCAATATTTGGGGAAAATAACATATAAATTGCCTTCCTTATATTCCGCAAACAATCTTGGTAAGTTGCTGCCAACAACGAAACAAATTTTGCATCTGTTTTGTCAGTATTTATTTGTAACTCCACACGTGAAAATTTTATCAACATTTTTATTTTGGTTTTACCGAATGCCAAATTCAAATCCTATTCTGCAAGGATTTTAAATACCATTTTTAATAAAGTTAAGTTTTACAAAATATAATATAAAAGTTAAAAAATGACATTTATCTTGTAGCATTCCTAAAAATAATATAACTTAAAAAATTTTGTTTTGTTTTATTTTTAAAAAAGAATTTTTCTAACCATAACCGGCGGTGACCATCACCGCACCACTACTGCGTCTCATATAATATTATCGGTTAAAAAAATTTAAATTAAACAAAATAAACACAATAAAGAAAATTTAGCATTTAAAACCTTTTATTCTTGCGTTGCAACAGATCTGAAATTTATTATAAAAAAGAAAAAATTCCGACGACCGAAGGGAGCCAATTATTCAAATAATATTTGTTTCACAAAACATAATCAACAAAGTTAAGCAGAAACTATGAAGTTGCTTTGCTGCTTGGTACATTTCCTGGCGTTATGACCAGACCACATTCTCCACATACTTTGCATATATATTTCGTTTACTATTATTTTTTGTTTATGACTTCAGCATCAAGTTCATCATTGGCATATACTTCATTAGAATTAAGAGTGGATAAAGGATTTCTTGATGTAGATGAATGAGACTGTTGCGTGTTTACGTGTAAATTTGGATCGAGTGGATTAATTGCACTAGTATTTCTACTATGATGTAAACTCTCTGATGCGGATTTAATTCTTTATTTCGTTAAATGTAAATAAAACATCTCAATCAATATCAAATCAAAAGCTTGCCTTCTATCATCATATTTGTATCCATTAAGAAAAATGTTAAATAAGAAAGAAAAAAGATTTTTTTTTAAAAAAAAGAAGGAAAGTTAGTTTCGTGAATACGAAGAGAGAATTTATATTTATACTATAATAGTATATTTATTAAATCGATGATGTAATAATTACATAATTGTATCGTATCACGCCGGTTATTTAAGTTAAATTCTTATTATTAATAAAAAAGAAAAATTTAAAAAATTAAAAATTCATTAAAAAAAGGTGTCTATTATTCAAAATTAAATAACGCGGATAGCAGATGGTTTACTACATACCTCTGTAATAAAAAATTTAAAATGCTTATTTAAAACTAGTTGAGATCAAATTTTTGTTCTGATTTGATTCTTTTGAAAGAACATATAATTAAATGTCAAACAATTTATACCTTAAGAAATTTTCATTAAAAGCAGAAACGTTGCCTAAAGATACAATAAAATTCTATTCAAAACATCATCACAATACTTCTTAAAATAATACAATTAAAATAATATATTTTCTAAAATATTAAATTTATTTGTTTTGCAGCTTTAAATTTTAATAAATTCATTTCCAACTGTTAAATTTTTTAGACATATGTTGTAATCCAAATGCGTTAATTATATTATATTTTTTGTTGAAATAATGAAGTTGAATGATTTTTATTTTTATTTAAAAACTTCTTAGAATTAATATTTTTCTTTATAGGTTATAATACCTTTATAATTTCAGTATAAGTTTGACATATTTAATCAACATAAATATGACTATAAATCTATTTTAATTGAATTAATTGTTCAGCTGGTTTGTTTAGTCAGAGTATTTGGTAAATTTCGTCATTTAATAAATTTTCTTTTAACCGCCATTTATTTATTGTAACGCGAATTATAACTTATTCTAGCGTGTATTGAATTTAGTCATATATTGCAATTAATCAAATCAATATATTTGAGTAATTCATTTTGAAAATGTTTAATATTTAGACGCACGTGCTTAAACATCAAAAGAAAATATAAAAAAGACATTAGCATATACGAGAATCAATCAATGAAAATTATAGAGCCTGAGCATGACCTTCCAATATGTATGAAATAATGTTAGTATATTTGGAATTAATGATGATAATCTAAAATAGAGCACGATATAGTTAGATAGATAAAAAGCATATTTATTCAATGATGAATACTTCCTATTTATCAACATGCAGAAAAGAACCGGCCAAATTCTTTAACCGGTTAATAACCAGTTAAAATATTCGTTATCCGGTAATTAACCAATTAAAATTAACTGATTTCAACCTCTAGAATTAATCGCTGTACGATTTCTATATGTTGTTAACTTCAGAATTACTGCGACTTAAAAAGTCACATTTAAAATATTTTATCAATTTTTCTCATAACAGCTTTTTTATATTTATCATTATATTTAAGCGTAAAAAAGTATAAGTATAGAATTTTATATAAGAGAAACTGTAATCGAACATTGAGTCGATAGAACTAGTCTTAAGGATTCAACTTAAACTCGACAAACAAATAAATATTATTTCCATTTTAACCATGAATCGCATTATTATTTGTTAAATCTCTCTTAGTAAAGGCCTTTAAAGATTTGTTATTTTGTTTCTTAGTTTGGTTTCACGGATGGCCATTTTTTTTTGTTATGAAATGTTCTTCGAATATCAACATGATTTTAAACCTTTTATTATAAATTTAATTTACGAACAAGTACGAAAATCTAAGAAAGTTAAATGATGGTCATTAATGATGTATTAACCGTAACTATTGAGATGATTTCTTGTTGAATTATTTATTCATTACTACCATGATATTTTATAAAAATTGATGATTGATTATTTTCACTTGCTGCTAAATCATTCACTTGGAGGAGGAATTCTCTTAAATATACTTTTTAACAAAAACGTAAGTTCAAAAGGCGTTGGTGAAGGTGAATAAAAAAATCAATTTACTTAATGTTAAATATTAAAGTATAATTTAATACAACATATTTCTAACAATATCATTGGACATTTCAAAATAATATTTATTTACGAAGGATAAACATACTATATTTTATCAATAATTGAATTATTTTCTTATTTAAAAAACAAAATAAATGATTTAAAAAAATTAAATGTTTGACTTTGTAAATATATAAGCATTCTTTGCCATCTAATTCAGAAGCATTAAAAACTGGTTCGAATGTTTACATACATATTTGGCGGTCAGTAGAAAAGGGGATCTCATCAAAAATTTTTTTATTGGTTCACTCTGCCGATCATGGTACCCTTTCTTGTTATAATATACTTTACATTCAAATGCAAAAAATTACTTTGTGTCCGAAATTGGCTTTAAAGTATTGCAAATCTTCTTAATCTAAATTTTTTTGGTGTTTTAAAATTTTTATCATTTTTTAAAATTATATCGCGTTGCATTTCTGAGTAAACCTATAAAATTAAAACTTTAAGTATAAACAATGTTAAACTGTGAACCGGTTTCTTCGTCGAGAGAAGGGATTGCCATGCGTTAATATTCAAAGCGATTTATCACTTTTGATACTCCACATTTCAAATGACTACTTCGAATGACCAATCAGATGTTCGATCGAATATTGATATTTATACCGTGACTTTTTTTACTGATATTTTTCACGGTATAAACTGACCAATCAAATTAATACGACATTCTCATATTATAATATTTTGAATTTTCAATTAATAATTTAATTTATACATAGATATTATTTCAATTAATTATTTTTGAATGTAAATAGAAATGTACAATTATAAAATATTGGTGTTTTATCTAAAGAATTTGAAGCCAAAGAAATTTCTTGAAGAGGAATTTGCGATTTTGAATAATTATTATTATTGTTAATTATGTTATTTGATATAATTGAATTATTTTGTTTAGAAATGTCTGTAATATTAATCAATGTGTTTAAAGTAGTTGTTGATGTTCATTAATTTTTTATAAGCACGAACCCCTTGAATACTTTTATACCAGTATGTTGTTATTAAGATCAATTAAAGAAACAAGATATCCAGTATTAGCACGAAATTCTTCAAATTTTGTCATCCAGTTTTTAGTAGATTTTTCAGTATTTTTAACTTTTGCTTTTTCGCGACAATAGGAAGCCTTTTCTTGAGCAATGTCTTGGAAATTATTTGTAGTAACGTTCTTAGAGATTAAGCTAGCTACTGTTTGAAAACTTGGACAATGGTGGATTAAAAAGCTTAGCTTATTATAGTTTAATGTTGTATGACGGAACCGTGATATAAAACAATTATTTCACGGAGACACTATGGAATATCATGATTTTCAAAGTTCCCGTGAAATAATTATTACATATTATTTATTTCTTTTTATAGTTGGTCAAGTTTAGATAATTTTTTTTTTCTCCGATAGATGATTCGAATTTTTAGTTTTTTTTTTTTGGATTCGGTTCGATCTGCTTCGGAACTATTTTTTTTTTTTTTTAACTCTATTTTTTCTAATAGATGATGCTTTCGGCATCAAATGCATTGATAAGTTTTTTTTTTTTTTATTCATTAATTTTTTTTTAAAAGCAGTACCTTCGGGTTGTTTCGGTGATTTTTTCAGCTTTCGGGCTAGATCCACGATTTCTGACGGGTTGTATCATTTCGAACCGCATAGGTAATTTTTTTTTATTGATTGCATTTATTAATTTTTTTTTTTTTTTAAAATTTCAGGTTCGATCGCTTAGGGGCGCTAGCAATCGAAGATTTCTTTATTTTTTTTTTTTCTGGTTTTGCGCCGTATAGGTACCTCTTTCGGGCTGATTCGCTTTCCAAAATTTAGACAGCGTAGATCGCTGAATTACTAAAGATTTCTTAATCAGTAAGAAAGAATTAGAACAATATGATGTAACTTCCCATCAATTTTATCATAGAAACCAAAAATGTGTGCATTTCACTAAATTGAATATCAGTTATTCAAAACCTTTATCATTTGTCGAAATATATAAGTTTAATAAAAATAAACATAATTATGTATTAAATTAAATTTCTTCAACAATTCAAAGAAAGGTTTTCCTGAACAAAATAAAATAAAAAAATTTCTATATCTTCAACATGAATTTTGTGTAAATATGAAACGTGAATAAAGATTATCCATTATATAATTTTAAAAGCTTCATTTTCTTGACAAAATGTTTAATGTTTTATTAAAAATAAACATTTCAAAAGATTCATCACAAATTTTTATGTAAATATTTTTCTTTAACAATTAAATTTCATTTATTTTTAAAATTTAACTTTTTTTTTTTTTTTAGATGATCAAGTAAATATGGAAGTTTTTACCGTTACACCACAAATCATTAAATGTATAGGTTAGAATTGCATGATCGACCCAAGTGCATTTTTTTTTTCTTTTTCTAAAATTTATAATTAAAAAAAAAAATTCAAAATGCAAGCTGCTAATAATTCAAATGAGTGGATTGAAGAATATATTTCAAGTAAAAATATC
>CAJVPP010002031.1:0-16657 GCA_910592005.1 Funneliformis mosseae
GTTGAATTTGTTGGTCGAGTAAAGGGTTATATATTATTTTTTTTTTCTTTTTTGTTTTTTTTTTTTTTTTTTTTTTTGTTATTTGTTTTTTTTTGAAAGAGGTTGTCAGGTTAATGATCCGACGCTTGAGTCGAAAAATTACTACGCGAAGAAGTAGGAAATAAATTTTTTTTTTAATAATAAAAAAAAGGTGGAATGGTAGTAATAAAAATTTATTTGTAAAAGGAAAGGGAGGAAGAACAAGAAAAGGTAGGGTTTTAGGGAGTTATAAGGAAAAATGAAGTTGAATGATGTGGATAAAAAAAATGGTATTGAATAAGGAGGTTTGTAACTAAATACAAGCAAATCTTTTTTTTTTTGACACTTGTGTGACAACACTGTAAACCCGAATTATTTATTATGGAATATTGATAAAATATATATAAAAAAAAAAAAAAAAAAGATTTAAATTAACAAAGGAAAATTTTTTTCAAATAAGAATTTATATTGGGATCACATATAAATATATAAGATACATATAAAAAAAAAAAAAATAAAAGATAAAAGGTTAAATGGTTTATAATCCAATGATACAACCATCCCTTTTTTAAACTAATCTATTTATAAAACACCAATTCAAAGTTAGTCATATATAATATCGTCATAGAATTTATTTTGGGATGTGGAACATCATCACATTCATCTCAAACAAGTAAATATATACTTTCATTAAACTAAAAACAATCACAATATATTATGAGAAATTGTTAGAACCATACTTTAGTAATATGAGGGAGTTATTCAAGAAATCATATTATTTATGAGGGGCGCACACGAATCAAAGGGGAATAGCGTGATGCGGGCGCAAAGCTCCCATTACCGTTTTTCGCTTTTCAAGATGGATTCATGGAAGTTACACACACAAAAAAAATTATATTAAATTAATTTCTACAATTGTAACCATTATTATGTATGTTATGTTATTCGCAACAGGTAGTGACTGGTGAATTTTAAATAACTTTGGTAGGGACGATTTCAAAGTTTTTGCTAAGACCAAACAAATCCTCGTTCGTGCGGACCATTTCTTTTGAAATCGGAACACCAGATGCAATGGGCACGATGCAGAAGCAGGCGAGAAAATGAAATAGCGCAGGCACTTACCCAAAGCTAAAATGTTTATGATGGTTTCTTATTATTAGAGGGGATGAATTTGGCAATCCTAATTTTCGTTGTTGTTTTTATTCCAAACATGTGTTCATGATGCAAAACGACAGGTCAAAAAGGAGTGCGAGCTTTTTCTTTTTTTTTTTTTGCCTTTTTTTTTTATTTTTTTTTTTTTTTGAACCTTTAATTTTTTCCCACAAAGTTTTTGAAACGAGACCGTACATGAACCACCTGAACTCATTACCATAAACTATCCCTGAATAAACACAAATTAATAAATAACTAGATTGCAGAATCCCATCCCATCCACAATCCGTCTGACCGTTCGTTTCTCGACTTTTATTTCTTACTTTTTATCCAATCTCATCTATTTTTTGCTCATCGGTGAGACAGATTAGTATTTATCCGTTTAATGAAAACTCAAAAAAAAAAAAATAAAATAAAAAAATAAACATATATATATATTATCTAACGAGAAGAAAAATGCGAAAAGAAAAAAAAAAAACATCTGTTGTGTCGCGCGATACTTGTTCTATCAAAGTGTGGGGAAATCAATTCATCTATCGTTATTTTTTTTATTCACTACACTCTTTTTTTTTTTTTTTTTTAAAAAAAATTCCATCAACCTCAATCATTACCTTACTTTTCGTACGCAAAACATAACTGCAACCAGTTGATCTAATAAGTTTCTTTTCAGTCTTAATAAAAAAAAAAATTTTTTTTTTTCGTATCTTTACGGTATCTTTACACCATTTCACTGGGCTGTGTGAATATTTCCTAACATTATTTCTCACCATTAAGGAGCAAAAGAAAAAAAAAAACTAGTTCATTACGACAAGGACTAAGTTTTTTTTTGTGTTTAGGTGATTTGCATGATAAGATCTTATCAATTATTTTTCTTTTTTTTTTTCAAATTCCTTCTGATCAAACAACCGTTTAAAAAAAATTCAACTAGCTTTTTTTAGAAAAAGAATAAAATGAAAGCACCTTTTTTTTTTTTAAAAAAAAAAAATAAAAAAAACAAACAAACCAGCGAAAGAACGTGAATTGAATAATGTGATTTTTTATATTTTACGGAATTGCAACGGAAGTTGCCGCAGGCTCACAATTAGCAAAAACCTTTTTACTTTTCCAAAAGGCCATCTCATGAAAAATCCATTGTCTCATCTTGTGAAAAAAAAAAAAAAGATTAGGCTCAAAGGTTATATAAGCCATAAAAGTTTTCTTTCATTTACTCTTTTTTTTTTTATTATTGAAAGATATTTATTATAGTATACAATTTGGATAGATGCATTCCTCATCCTTTTGCTTTGATGTTGCATAATTTTTTTTTTTTTGTTAAAAAAGAGAAAAAAGTACAATGGTCAGACAGATACATTAATTTCACCAAGAATGGAATATTTCACAAAAAAGCCCAAAAGAATGGGAAAAGAAGGAGGTATTATCATAATTTATTCATTGATTGTGATTAATTCAACCATTCGGAAAAATTCAGAAGCTGTGCCATCATGGACTTCTTGTTGACATCATCATCATTGAAGAAATCATTGTTCGAGATAAACGAACGGGACATCCGTTCGGCGCCTCCTTACAAAGATAATTCGCGCGAGGTATTAGCTCCATTGTAATTTGGTGCATCCTCATGTGGTGCACCAAATTCTTTTTTAATTGACGCCACTCGGGTACAACATACCATATCTTTCAGGGCAATCCGTTGCGCTAAAAGATTCCTCCCTTCAAATCTCATCAATGGATTGTTTCGGTTACATACTACTATGACGGCCGATTTCCAATTTTTTTTTTTTTCTTTTTTTTTGACTAATAAAAATTAAAAAAAAAATAAAAAAAATAAATTATTGATTTTATTACTTTTTAGTATTACTAGATTAAGCTGTTACATATCGGCGGTTCCAAACCGTGTTCCAAATATTTGTATATTAACAAACCAGCACAGTTTTGTTTTTTCCTTGAACGCGAAATCTTCTTTACCCCACAAAAAATAAAATAAAACATCTCAACCTTCTCATTCAAAAGGGCATAAAGGAGAAATCGACCTTATGAAAAATTCCCGCCAACATTTCCTTTTATGAGAGTTGAATCAAGGAAAAAAAAAAAAAAAACATGAAAGGTGGTCGTGTGCTCTTTGTTTTGACGATTGTCATCTCGTAAAATTTTTTTTTTTTCCCTTTCTTTCATCGGGGGAGAATGAAAGGAATAAAATTGGATTGTTCTTTCCTCCCCACAAATTTTAACTTTAAAAAAAAAAAAAAAACAATATTAACCATTAACAATATAAATAGTTTATTTAAAAAAGTACAATATGTCTTTGACAAATAATAAACAAATAATAAAGTAAACATAGTTTCTTTGTTTGTATGACAGAATACAGTGAGAGCTTATCCATCACACACCTTTCACCCATAGCATACATGGATCGTCATCAATGAAAAAATGGGAGATAAAGAAAAATAAAAAAATAAAAATAATGGTGTTATTAAAGGAGATGAGAAAGGAAAGGTAAGAAGAATATTTTTTTGATTTCAAAAGGAAGGTTATTTGTTTGGAAAAAAAAAAATTCCTTTTCCACTTCCATTGAATCGAAATTAAGAAAAAAGAATAAAAGAATTTTTTTATGCTTAAAATTCTCCTACATTACAACAAATAAATCTGTCATTCTGATTGGTACATGTCTATTCTTTCTTTCTCCTACAAAACTCATTTATTTTTTTTTTGGCGTTTTTTTTTTTTTTTAATAATACAAAATTGTACAATGTTGGAAATTTTCCAATATGGGAAAATAAAATTTTCATTCTAGCCCGTTTGCCAAAGAGTAAAGGTTGAAAGCCCATCCTTTTTTCTCTCTCTCTCTCTTCTCTCTTCATCTTTAAAATTTTCATTCTGAGGTCGATCCCTTTCATAAAAAAATTTTTTTTTTTTAGAAATCTGTTTTTTTTTCCATTTTTTTACGCCTCGTGTACATAGAAAAAGGGATTTAAATTGTGAGACCCTATTTTTAGTTTTTTTTTTTTTATTTTGTCATAAACTTGTCATAATTTGCAATGTCATACAGCAAAAATTTATCCGACATAAATTAAAAAAGAAAAAGAAATAATGTCGATACACGTATCATCATCAAATGTTTGAGTGTCACGTTCTGTATCACCAAAATCACACATATCTCGAACAAAAAAAAACAGAAAACCCCAAATATTTACTAATTAGATGTTTAACCAACAACATCTGTTCTACCTAATTGGCCTTTCCCAAATACTTCCCATTTTAAGACGTGTGTGTTTGATCCGCGCCCAAACCCGCCAGTTACGGTTACACACGGACAATATATATCATTTGTTTTTTTTGGCGCGAAAAATTGTAATGAATTATTTTTGAATTTTTAATATCCTTAATGTATGCTAAATTGCCTCATTAGTCCATTTCCTTTGAATGAAGTTGAAATGGGTTATCCTTTTTTAAAAAGGTTATCGGTAATTATTTTGGTTCAAATTTTTTCAAACAATCGGGTCACGCAATAAAAATATTTGGTATTGTAAAAAAGTAAAACAAAAAATAAAATAAAATAAAAAAATAAATAACAGATAAAATCATAAGATCAAAAAATCAAAAAAAAAATTTTTTTCGAGATTTTTTTTTTTTATTCCTTTAGACCCTATCGGGCTGGGTTTGGGATTAAATTAATTTTTTTTTTTAGATTTAGCACGTGAAAGGTATATTATAAAAAATTAATAAAAAAAAAAAAAAATAAATATTTAATTAATTCCTTTTACAAATTTCTTGTGTATGAGAGGGGAAATAACTTTCTTTACTAAAAAAAAAAAAAATTTACCTAAAGAAAGAAAAGAAGATTTTCTGATTGGATCATACGATAAAATGTATCATCAACTTTGGTATCATTGGAATATTTTTACCCAAAATGTATAATAATGTGTTAAAATTCTTTTTTTCTTTTTTCTTTTTTGATATAAAAAGAAATTGATTTGCAAATATTACACATCTTGCCATTTTCTCTAACAAGTATGACAACAATATTATTTCAAATGCAGAAAATTTCTATTCTACTCAGGTGATTTACCAATAATCAAAGTTGTGTAAATTATAAAGTATGACAAACAAATGATTACATTTTATTTTTATGGATCACATGATCTTTACACACAGAAAACGTTTTATTTCAAAACCGAGATTTATTTCAATTCTCTCTAAAATTTATTTATTATCGTTGTTGATCGGATTGAACAACCGTCTGCTCACTACATGCTAATAATGTCTGTATTTGAAATTGCAATTTATAAGTTTGATCTAATAAATTGGTTAAATGAGTTTCCTGAGTTTCCGATTCCTAATTGATTCAGCAAAAAAAAAAAAAAAAAGCTTGTTAAATTAAGAAAAGGATGATTAATGTGCGGTGATTTACATCGTAATTTTAAAAAATAAAAGTAGACCTGTAAGAGTGAATCGCGAGTTTCAACCAATTTATTCAGTGCCGATAATGGTTGTGATGATGTTGAACCTTGAGCTCTAGCCTTTGATCAATAAAAAAAAAAAAATTAATAAACTCACGCGTGCGATCTCTCACGTGAATGATAGATCCATTTTTACCTCCTCTCGACTCTTCTTCTTTTTTTCTTCAAGTTCCACGATATTATCGAAATATCCTTTCAATTCTTTTTCAACCTTTTGATAATTCTCATAACATTTTGTAACTTTTATACGCTTTTCCTCTTCGGTTTTATCTGAAATGGTTCGAGAATATTCTAACAATGACTTGAACAATTCTCCTGACGTCTCTATTAACGTTTCTAGTCTAGTCAAACTTGTTATGGCTAATGATTCTAACGGTGTTGATACTGTTGTGGGTAATTTTAATGTTTTTGAAAGGTATGATGGGTTTGATGCAAAAGATGAAAATTCATCATCAGTCATAGTAACTTTCGCTTCGAGTGCACATGCAAGTAAAAGACAATGAGATTCAATACGTATGTCAAAATGAATACGAAAAGGTAAAAATATAAATAGTTAAGGTGTAAATTTGGATAATACCGTGTAAGTATCAATGTAATTATAACCGAGAATATATAAACTTCAATTAAGAAAAATTCAAAAAATGAGAAAAACATAAATTTTCGACACGAGAAAAAAAAAAAAAAAGAAAGAGGTTGACACGTATCAAAATAAAAAATTCGAATCGGAAATTTCGCTAAGCCACTTTATGCGTGATCATAAGATTATCATAAGATAATAGAAATATATATTTATCTAGGATAAAGAAAATTAAAAATAGGTCAAAGTTACTAAAAAAACGCGTCAAATTAAACCTTTTTAATTTAATAAACGTCAGATAGTTAAGTTGTAAAATAATTTATTTTTATTATTTTATTTTTATTTTGAATTTTTATCTTATATTATTTATCTGAAAGGGTTGGATTTTATTCAACTTTAGGTTTCTTATGGACGTAAGGTACTTTAAATATAATGATTACGAATATAATTAATACGGCCAAAGAACCTGATGCGTAACACATTTCAGAACCTGCCATCCAATATAATCCACAAGCAGCAAACGGACCCGAAGCTCTACCTAATTGCCCAAAAGATCTAAATGCTCCCAATGCTTGCCCTTTTGGTATTGGATCATTCTTATGCTGTACCCTTTCACTATTATTACCTTCTTCTTGTTGCTCGTCATTATCATCACATTGCATTGAAGCTATTGATGTTAAACAATTTACCACAGTGGCAGAAGTAAAAGCCAAAAATGTAGCGCCAACGTAAAGCAGAGTTATGCCATCCGTCATTCTAGTTAATGAAGCTATAATGGCCAATCCTATTGAACATGATAAAATTCCTTGTACAACCAACCGTTTTTCTCCGATCTTATGTGCCTTACGTCTAACGTAGCCTCCTTGTATAAGAGCGGATAATATACCTATATACCCTAATAATTTACCATTTTGCATATTGGTAAAATCGAATAGATCAAATGTTAAAAATGTAAGAGTAAATTCCATTCCCGAGAAAAAGAACAAATAAAGGAAATGTATCCAATTTAATGTTTTTAAATTGGACCTTCTTTTTGATACTGAAAGTGAACTTTGCGATGATGACTCTAACGGTTGTTGTTTAATGGTTTCATTCCGGATAGTTGATTTGTGAGATATGCTTGCTGTTTCTGGCAATGATATGTATAAATAAAGTGTTTCTATGCTTAATAATATTAATGCTACAAGTGCCGGTGTTGAATATGGATTTAATCCCCATTCTACGAATTGTGGAAATAATTTTGCTAAATCTTTTGATGCAAAAAATGCTCCAAGTGCTGGTCCTATCGTAAATGATATCGCAAATGCTATTCCAACTAACGCCTATAATGTATGGATAAATTTTTTTTTTAAAAAAAATAAAGTGATGACATTAAATCGACAAGGCAATGATATACAATAAAACTGTTACAAACCAATCCCTTTGACCTAGATTTATGTGTTGTAACATCTGAAACAATCGCTATGGACAATTGTACATTTCCTTCACTTAATCCTCCAACTACACGAGCCAATACAAACCAACCAAATGATTTCGCGAATAACCAAATAAGAGTCGATAAAATATTACCGATCTAATTTTCAAAAGAAAAAAAAATTTTTACTTTTTTTAAAAAAAAAAAGCTCGTGATGAAAGAAGAAAAGAACGTACTTACCATAGTAACTAATAATGTAGTTCTTCTTCCGTATTTGTCAGAACATGCTCCAATAAATGGCGATGCGACAAATTGTAAAAAAGAATATAATGATCCTAACGCTCCACCTAATAATAGGGTTCCGAAAAATAGGATATTCAATATTCGTTTGTAAATAAACAAGTTTGTGATATTTTCAACCTAAATTTTTCTGATATTCGAATCATTTTACTTTCAGTAATGATATTATTCTTCTTAAGTGAAACTGAAATTGACGAAAATGATTCTTTATAATCGATGAAACCATCATTCATAATTGCCGAAATTATATTAAAAAATATAATTAGTTTATATTATTGATTGAAAAGCCCAATCTCTGACTATTTTAGATGATAGATCTAATGATTTTTGATATTCAGATCATTTTCAAACTTGTAAATAGTTGAAATTCAAATTGGATTGAATTTCAAATGGAAATCTTACCTAACAATACCAGATCCCATTTAGGATTTGTTCCTCCTCCTCCTATCATTTCCCTAAACATTTGTACATTTCTTAAAAACAAACTTAATATTGTACTCTGTCAGTATTTAGCAGCGAAATATGCAAATTGAAAGAGGAAAATTAGTTGAAAACAAATAGAATTAAACATATAAATACTAAGTAAGTGAAATTTACCTCATCGCCTTGTTCCATGTCACGATAAACTTGTAATAATCTAGGAAATAATGGTAGAATGATAGTAAAGGCTAATATATCAAGTAATAATGATATGAAGACTACCCGAATAGTCCTTGATACTAAAGCTGAAGGAATATTTTCATTACTTTTTGTTCCTGTAGATGCCATAATTGTTAAACAAAATGAAAATTTATTCGAGATGGTTTTTTATATCCCAGAAATTTATAAAAAAAAATTTCACACTCACGTGATCGGTAAACACGGAGGGTGTGAATCCGGTCATCGGATTGATCAGATGACCGGATCGCAAAAATGTAATCTTAGACTATATTGTATCTTAAAATCAATAAAAATTATAAGTACTGTATATACAATGACTCGAATTTTTTAATGATATTAGGTAGGGTTAGATGGTTAGATTAGTAAATATATTTTATCAACCGATGATACGATTTTGAGTTCGAACTTACATTCTATCAATAAAGTTTATTCAGACTTAAACGCGTTCAAATAATTAATGAAGTTTAATAAAAGTTTATTCCGAATCGTATATATATTCAATAAGTCTAATATAAACCTCTCCATAAAATCGTTCATTTTATTATCTCTTTCAAATATAATGTCTAACATTTACAAAATCATCGATAACCTTGATCTCGAACAAGCAGAAGCGAATAAATTAAAAATTTATCTAATCAAAAATCATGAAATGAAAGAAGAATTATTTTCAGCCCTTACAAGCTCCTATCAAACGAAAGAAGTTCAACAGAGTCTTATAAAAGATTTCTTCAATACTATACCTGGTATGTTGGATAAAATATTTGCCGTTACTGTTTGTGACGCTATCTATGAATAATCTCTTTATTGTTCCTTCACGTGATTTTGGATTTAAATGAACACAAGGTAAGCCTTTGCATCATAATGATTGGCCAACACGAACGTGACGTGTTAATCTTACGCTTTTTGAATTATGTTTTATATGCTAACTCGCTGTCTTTTTCTACAGGACAAAGATCTGGTAAGAATGCGCTGAATTGTTGCTTTAAATTAAAGCCAGTGTTTTCATATTTCTAACCTGTTTACAGTTGAACGAGAAATTACTGAATTTTGGAAACAACTTTCCAATGCAAAAATCATGTCTCGTTTGAAGAACAACAAAAATGACGTCTTTAATAACCTGAAAGAGTATGTTACAGTTGAGGATGATTATATCTATCTAAACATTGGTGTAACTGTTGACTCGAATGGTACATTATACCATAATGGAGCGACCACTAATTTGGAAATGCCGTCAAAGCTAATGAATACTCTGAAGCTGGTCTTGCCCAAAGATGTGTACTTTCTCGGGAAAGAACAAATGTATGGATCGATGGTCTTTATTCGTAGATATTATTTGGCATTAATCGAGTTAATTGAGGAAAATCGTCATGGACCAAATGATTCAGCCTACAGCGGTTGTACAATCACAGGCACGCCCGGTATCGGAAAAACTTTTTTTGCTTTATTTCTTTTTTTTTTACATCCGAAACAAATATCCTGGTTCCACAATAATTTGGAGGGCAGATAAAGTTACTTGCTATCAATTCTCGCCAGATGATAAAGTGAAACTGGGGGATCGTTACCAGTTTGAAGATATATTAAACAATCACAGTAACTTCTACCTTGTTGACGCACAAGTTCTAGAATTACAAAAAGCTTATACGCTTCATTTTACGTCACCAAAGAAAGAACGATATAATGAAGCCGTTAAATCACCAGGATTCACCACGTACTTTATGCCACTCTGGAATCAAGAAGAAATATTTGCACTTTGGTCTGAAGCATTCAAGGGTAAGAAGGATAGTAATGGCAAAGAATTCTCATATCAAACAGTTAAGGGCTTGCTGAATAAATGGGGTCCAATACCCCGGTCTGTACTTGCAAAGTGGAACGATGAATCATACCAGAATAAATTCAGTGAGTTGGTTGCTAAGGTTGATTTAGAAAAATGTATAGATTCGATAAACAATGATGGAATGCCCAAAGACGACTCTATAAGTGGAAAAATTATACACCTTGATGTGAATTCAAGTTTTACAAATGTGACATATCGCTTTGCTACTAATGAATTAGCTAGCAGGTTGATCGATGAATACGAAAGGAAAACCAGGAATAACATACGTAATTTCATTGTATGTGGTCGTGATTTCCTTGAGACTGCTTCATTTCGAGGACATCTTTTTGAAGATTATTCGCATAGGAAATTGTGTAAGGGAGGCAGTTTTAAAGTTCGATGTTTGAAAGAGAATGATAATACTGTAATTACTGAAAAAAATATCACTGAGCGTAAAAATAACTTCTACACTACATTGGAAGATATTCATGAAGATTGCTACAACAGACCCAAGTCAAAGTCAAATATTTCGGTTGATTCTTTTGTATACAAAGATGATAATGCCTTGTGCTTGTATCAAATTACGATTTCGACAAATCATGGAATAAAGGTACAATAGGGTTAATTTTTTTTATATTTTGGTGCATTACTAACTCATGTTTTGTAGGTTCACGGATTAAGAGAAATCAGAAATTCTCTTGGGAAGCATAGAATCATTAATGTATATTTTGTTGTGCCATCAATGATATTTGAAAATTATCCCTTTCAAGACTATCAGACTGTCAGAGGAAAGAAGATGAAAAAACTTCCGAAATGGATTGACAATATAACTCAATATGCATTGGAGATTGATATGAAAGGATCGAAACCATATTAACGTCGTGCAGAATCTGTAGATTCATTAATAAAAAAGGTAAAAATATAACAGTAGTAATTAACACAATCTGGGATGTGATTACATAGTATTAAATAGCCAAGTAGTGCGAACTGTAGACTTTTTATTTACTTAATATGTACAATTCTTTATGAATGCGTGTGTGAAATTTTATAAATATGATAAATAAAAATGTAATTGTTTAGGTATTTCTTTCGCATTATTACTCTACAAAAACTCAATAAAGATCTTATTTCGAATTTTTTAACATGTACATGTATGTTTTACGAGTGATATTTTGCTTTTCTAATCTACTGCGCCTTCGTTTTTGATTAAAATGTATTGTCCTTTATTAATAAAAAACAATTACATATTTATTATTTATAATCTTATTATTATAAAGTTACAAGTTTATAAAATTATTCTTTTACAAGATAAAATACTTCTATTAATAATAAATTAATA
This sequence comes from Funneliformis mosseae, assembly GCA_910592005.1. Classification (NCBI taxonomy): domain Eukaryota; kingdom Fungi; phylum Glomeromycota; class Glomeromycetes; order Glomerales; family Glomeraceae; genus Funneliformis; species Funneliformis mosseae. The sequence goes on from CAJVPP010002031.1 coordinate 11,728, forward strand.
TCAATCAATTTCGTAGATTTCTGAACTATTTTTTAATTTTTCATTCTCGAGGTGCGATTCAGTCATGATCATCCGATCAAAATTCAAAATACTGATCAAAATACTGTATGTACGGATTGATCAATTATCCGTATAATCCGTTCAATCCAGTGAATATTATTGGTTTTTAATACAAGTTGATTAACCATATATCATTATAATGTTAATTAATCAATTTCTTAATTAGTAATTTATGCACAATAAAATTTTAAATGACCAATTGCTTATTTCTATATGAAGAATATAAATGCATTTATAATCATAATGAACACTTCTTTTATTTTTTAATCTATATATGCATGTTAAACCAAGAAAAACAATGAGTTGAAAGTGAAATCCTTATAATATTGATACTGAACCAGATAATCAAATCAAAAAGATGAAACTCATGAAGAAAGTAAAGTTAGAAGCTAGATTTGAAAATACTTGAATCCTGTTTTAAAAAAGAGTAATATATGTAGTTTGTAAAGTAAATACAGTAGATGCCTCTCATTATTCAAATAAATGACTTTGTTATGATATTTTCCTACATAAAACTTAAAATAAAGCTCATTTATATCGTTTATCTCCTATTTTTGATTACAAAAAAAGATATTAGACTATAATTATCATAGGCCTGCACATACTAAACACATAATAATATACCATTTCATATTCATCTATCATTTTTTTCAAAAAATTTAGGTAGAGTTTGTTATTTTAGTTGACATATAGAAATATACTATTTTCATTCATTTATATTTAAATACATTAGTTTTTTTATGGTTATCAAGTTAATAAATATGATATTGTGAAGGAATCTATAATATAAAAGATTTGTTAAATAATTAGATATCTTGAAAATAAAAAATTAACCTATACTTATATAATCATTTTACTATCTAACAAAAAGTAAAAAGTTTTGCTAATCTCTAGTTTATCAATATTACTAATTTATATTTATGAAATGCATCAGAAATATTGTATTCTCTAATAAACTATTAAAAGGATAAAGCAATAATTAATACAGAAATTTTTTCACTAGATTTGATACAAATTCTTAAAAAGAGAATAGTAAACTTATAAGATCGGTAGAGTACCATTCTGCTTGATTAGCCAGTATTCTATCACCAACTCTCGACATTAAGGTAGAAATAATACTTCAAGTCAGAAATTGACTAGTTTATCATATCTAAGTATTATCATTTCTTAGGAACGATCATACCTAAAGAACAATAGTTTTATCATTCCTAAGGGATAATACATTTATTATTCCTAAAGAATGATAGTATTATCATTCTTTAGATATGACAATTTTATCATTTTTAAGGTACGATGATATCTTTATAAAGAATGAAAAGAAATCTTTTTAGTTTTAAAAAAATCTGAAAAGTTGTTTCTTTTTAATGAATGAACCTTTTCAATTCTATAAAAGGTCTGAATATTCATTTCTTTTAATGAAAAAAACTTTTCAACTCTAAAAGATCTGAAAAATCATTCTTTTCAATAAAGAAAACAGATTTTGACTTTAAAAAAGGTTTGAAAAATTGTTCTTTTAATAAAAGAAACTTTTTTGACTTTAAAAAGAAATCTGAAAAGTTATTTTTTTTTAATAAAAGAAACCTTTTTGACTCTAAAAAAGATTTGAAAAGTCATTCTTTTTCAATGAAAAGAATCTTTTAACTCTAAGAAAAGTCTGAAAATTTGTTTCTTTTTAATAAAAAGAATTTTTTAGTTCTAAAGAGATCTGAAAATTTGTCCTTTTCAATAAAAGAAATCTTTTTAGCTTTAAAAAAAGATTTAATAATTCATTTCTTTTTAATAAAAGAAACCTTTTCAACTCTAAAAAAGATCTAATAATTTATTCTTTTTCAATAAAAGGAAACAAATTTTCAATCTAAAATTCAGCTTAAAAGATATTTAAAAATTTATTTCTTTTTAATAAAAGGAAGTTTTCAACTTTAAAAATATCTGAAAATTTGTTCCTTTTTAATGAAAGAAAACAATTTTTGGCTTTAAAAATAGGCCTAAAAACTTATTCTTTTTCAATAAAAAGAAACTTTTCAGCTTTAAAAAAAAGTTAAATCTGATGAATCAAATATGAATTTATATAGAATACTAGTTAATTGTCATTTTTAAGGGTGTCTAAAGTTGTATTCAATCACATGATTTTTTCAACTAGTAATTCAGAATCTGAATATACAAAGGGTAGACAAAAGTATCTGCACACTTTTTCACTCAATATAAAACTTATAATTTTTTTGCATTAACAATAAACAGTCAATTAATATTTTATTTAAAACTGATTAAGATCTACATTTTGTACTAAATAACTAGTATTTAGTTATGCTACTATTTGCTGTAATCACAGCTTGAATTCATTGTGGCATACTATCGACTAAGTTTTGATAGTATGCTTCAGAATTTTTTGTCAAGCCTTTTTAACATATCAGTCAAATTAGATAGAAATTTTTATAAGCTTAGATGCTTTTCTTGACTTCAGTCTAAAGATTCTCAATTGGATTAAGATTGAGACTTAGAGCTGACCAAGATAATGTATAAAGATTATTTTTTTGCTTAAAATTCATTGCAGTTAATTCTTTAGTTTTTACCATTTTTTTTATATTTTTGGAGAAGAAAAATTTGTTAAAAAAAATAAATTGTTATTCTTTTATTTTTATAATATAAATAAACACTTAAATATCATGTAAACGCAATTTATTATTGTGATCATATGAATTTACTAGCATTAATTTATGTTATGGAAGGTATGCAGATACTTTATCTACCCTCTGTATTATGTAAAGTAAAATAGTATTTCATTTTTAAAAATAATGTTACATTTTAAAATAGCATTACATTTTTTTAACAAATTTTTTTTTTCATTTTATAGAAGTTTCTCTTTAATAAAATTTTTTTCTAATGAAATCTTTTAATTAATAAATGTAATAAAATTTGTTTAATGCTTTTTTTAATAAAATTTTATATTATATATGACAAATAATATAAATTTTCAGTACTATTAAATTATAAAAAATATGTTTATTTGAAATAAAAGTTGAATCTAGATATCTTTATAATTATTTAAAATAAATACTAAATGAATTTTTAATTTTCTAATAAATATATCAGTTTGTTTTGCATTACCCTTCTCTTTGATCCTCTAGTATATATTATATATTCTTTTTATTAATGCATTTACAAATTGTCATTTATTTACTATTGCATTCTCAACTTCAGTTAATCTTAGTATTAGTATATCCAAATTAATTCACAATGCATATATATCTCAAACCTAGATTTATCAAACATTTACTAAAATTGATTTCATGTATCAAGTATTAACAGCTTCATATTATCATATATATTTTCAAAAATATGTAGTGGCAAATTAATAGTACTGATAAAAAAATAAATAATTGCAAGTTAAAGATATAAGTCCTAGTACTGCTTTTCTTTTTCTATTTATTCTTCAATAGCATAACATTCACTAATAAGCATTTGTTAAATAGGAAATAAGAATTTGTAAATTTCATGAAGAATTTTATCATTAACACTAATAGCTGAATTTTTTTTAATGTAAAATTCATAAGCAATACATTTTGAATTAAAATATTTTTTTTCATCAAGTGCAACTATTTTTTAGCACGCATCTGATCAAAAACTTAATTAGAATAAACTTTTGAATTAAAAATATATAAATTCAAAAGCTATTACTAATTAAACTATATTTTAGAGAGATTATTCTTTTTAATTCACTGTAATATGACTCTAAAGCATTTGTTAAGATAATTTGTAAAAGAAGAGAAAAATGCTATCACATACAAAATGCCTATTGATACATATTTTTTTGTATAGTTTCTTAAGATGTACTTCTTAATAGTTAGATTTGAGCATTCATTGATTACTTCTTGAATAAGATTTTCACAACTGATCTTAGTCTTTTTGTATATAGTATTGACTATTTTTTGTCAAGTCTTTTTTTTATAAATTTTACTTATCTAGATATGTATAATATGCACTGTACAAAAAATGATATTACATTTTTATTCACTATTCTTAAGATCTAAAAAAGTCATTTTGATGACATTAGACTCTATATTACTTTGGTCAGAAAGAAAATACCTTAAATTCTATCAATGAACAAACTGTCTAATTATTTTTAAATCTCTTATAATAGTATTACTACCTTTATTACTTACAAAAAAGTGAGCTCTAACATCCTAATATCCATAATAATTACAAATATATAAGGTGAATAAATGATAATCATATCTATTAATCTTATATGTAAAATCTATAAGAGTTAGCAGCTATATTGCTTAAGATTTTTGAGATAATTAAAATGAATAAAAATGAAACTATAAGTAGACAGATCAAGAATTTCATAACATTTGACCAAATATCCTTGTTTTCTAAGAAAAAAATTATATCTCAAATATCTAATTCTCTTTTAGAATTACTAATAAGATATATATTAAAAGGTTCACGTATCTTATACTTTATATTTGTAATTTCCTTTCATTTTAACTTTTTACATATTCTTCTAAGTCTAGTTTTTTAATTGTAATCTCTTTAACTATACTAACAATTTTTGGTGATTAATAATTCTTTAAGGCTTCTTGTATAATTAATTTTTAAATAACCTGTGAATGCTTAAGTTTTTTACTTTTCTCTAGAGTATAAATGATCAGATGAGTCCTTAAATTATTCAACTTGTATTTTCTATTTAGAAAAATAATGTTAAACTTTGATTTTTGCAGAATATATATCAGCTTGCTAAATCTTTATTATACGATGTTTCTCATTTGAAATACCTTCTTTTTAGGTACTTGACTTATTATGTTTTTTAAACTGACAAATAAAAACTTTCCATAATTATCATTAATATTATTTTTATAGCTAAATCTAG